>PVKP010000940.1:0-165533 GCA_004027715.1 Plecturocebus donacophilus | reverse complement strand
CTTGTTCTCTTGCTGATGAGGAGCTGCGATCCCCTGTAGGAGGAGAGGCATTCTGATTTCAGGTGTTCTCAGCCTTTTTGCACTGGTTTCTTCCCATTTTTGTGGATTTATCCACCTGTCGTCTTTGTAATTGCCGACTTTCAGATTGGGTCTCTGAGTGGACGTCCGGCTTGTTGGTGATGAAGTTTTTTCTGTTTCTGTTTCTTAGTTTTCCTTCGGGGGGCGCCCCTTCCCCACAGAGCTGGGCCTTCCCGGGTTCAGCTGTGC
Organism: Plecturocebus donacophilus; assembly: GCA_004027715.1. NCBI lineage: Eukaryota > Metazoa > Chordata > Mammalia > Primates > Pitheciidae > Plecturocebus > Plecturocebus donacophilus. Next base: position 165,266 of record PVKP010000940.1, on the reverse strand, counting down.
TTGTTCTCATTCCTCAGTGCTTCCAATTGCTATTCTCCTTGTGGGGATGAGACCAGCTGAGCCCAACTAAAAGGGCATCCAGTCCTGCACACCGAGAAGTGCTGCGCCGGCCAAAAGAGTCGTGCTGGCGACCCGTGTGGCTCCCTCGCCGGGAATCTCCCAGTCCATGGGCATCAAATATTCATCTGCAATTGCGGCATCCACTCACTCTCTGCGCTTTCCCTGGGAGCTACAATCCTGAGCTGCTGCTACGTGGCCATCTTGGATCTCTCTCCACAATTACTCCTTATTAAAATATTTAAATGCTAAACTGTTTTCTCCTTTGTCAAGGAAATAAAGAAAATACCTTATATAAAAATACGTTAAAAACTGCAAATATTATATTCACAGAAAGCAAAATGGATATGATGTTTCTAATATTTTAATTGAGATATGATCCATGTACCATGCAATTTGCTTATTCGATTACTGTGTATTAAACTTTTCTGTTCAATAGGTTGGTAGCTGTATAGTGCACTCATTCTTTAAACATAATTATTGATAGTCTCCTGTGTGGCAGGCCCTGTTCTGGACCCTGGGGATAAGGCTAAATGCTGTAAATCAGGATTTGTCAACCAGCATTATTGCCTTTTTGGGCCAAAGAGCTGTTTGTGATGGAGGGTTAGCCGGTGCATTGAAGGATGAGTGGCAGCTCTGACTCCTATCTGCTAGACGCCAGTACTCTCTTTTACCCCAGTTGTGATAACCAACAATATCTCTAGACATTTTCAAATGTTTCTGAGGGGAAAATCATCCTGTTGAAAACCATTGCTCTAAACCTTGTATTCAAGCTACATACAGGCTTGAATGGGCTTGCTTATGATTACACTCTCCATACCTTGGTTTGATTTAAACTTGCATGTATATGTATTCTTGCATTCAGCACATTACCCAATGGAGCCTTGCACCTAGTTTGTGACTACATAAATATCTGTTGACTCAAATAGTACTTAAGTTTTCTATTCAGTTCTTCATCAGCTGGTTCAAATTACTGATTTACTGCACAACCTAAAGTATATGTGCTAGGCAGTATATTCAAAGCCCATAATAATCTCAGAAGTGAGAAAAATTAAATTTCTTAATTTGTGTAGTTTGTGCTGTATCCCACACCAATGAATTTATTTATCAACCTACATTTTAAATATATGTATGAGGTTGTGCCTGGGGAGCTTCCCTACTCAGCATTCATGCAAAGGAACAACAATTCAATAATTCAAAAAACAAAAGCTACTTTGTTGGGATAAATTTTCTTGTCCATATGCTGGATGGCACTTATTAAGGCCCACCTGCTGGCATTGTTTAGACAGCTCAAAATGTAAGGTCACTTTGTGTCCTCTGCAATGTCATTCCTAGTTTTAAATTTTTGAATGGACATCTATTCACTTACATGGTTGAGCCCTCTGCTTCCTTTATTGGCTATATCTCACGCTCGTTTTTCTCTTCTGACTATAGTGAAATGAGCAGAATGTGACCAGAAATGGTTGCTACATCCCTCTTTAACTCAAGACTGAATGATAAAAGCCAAGAAAGAAAACTCCCTTTAAAGTGTGGCCAAGAAAAACTACATTATTCATTATTGGCTAGTTGGAAATGTCCCTGGTGGTATTTTGTACAACTGTTTGAGCAGTTGGATAATCGCAAACTCAGTGCACAGGATTCCCACTTGACATACTTGATAATAATTCCTATCTGGAAATTACACAAGAACTATAATGAGATACCATTACCTAACAGCTACTTTTCTAAATGATTGCATTAGCGAGGTGTAAATCAATAAATGGTGATTAATGAGGTTACATTTCATTTGTGCTAATTCAGTGGTGCTCAATAAAATAAACTTCTGTTGCTTGTACTAGTTAAAATAGAAACATAGCCATAAAATACTTTTCTTATTCTCCTTTAAATAATCTTCTCTTTTATGATTTGTCTAGTTGGGCTTTTGCTGTTGCAACTGGAAGAGGCAAAGAATAACTATTATTAAAAAGTAGATATGTGCAATATTGAGATCAGCCTGTGGCCTTTCATTGCAATCCAACAGGCAAAGAAATAAGAAGCAAGAATACTTTGTTGAGCACTTGCTATGTGGTAGGCCCTATGCAATGAGCTTTACATAGTCTATAGTTTTTAACTCTCATAACAGTAATATGATAACATGGGGAGGGCACTCAACTGCATTTGTCATTACGGGGGAGAAAATTACAACCACAAGGCAATATCTCAACCTGTCAGGATGGCTAAAATAAAAAAGACAGAAGATAGCCTTCAGTGATGATAATATAGAATAATGGGGACTCTCATATAATGTTTGTGGGAGTGTAAATTGGTACCACCACACTAGAAAGCTGTTTGGCAGATCTCCTAATGTTGAATATACGCATATTTTATGACTGACTAATTTCTTTCTGAAGTATATACCCAATGGAAATGTGTACATATATTTACTACATACATAAAAATATATAATAAAAATATGTATGGTGAAATAGTTAAAATAGCTCCAAGCTAGAAACTACATACATACTTATCTATATAAAAAAGGTAATAAATTATATTATATTTACAAAAGGGAATACTGTGCAACGATGTTAATGGACAAATTATAAGTACATGCAGCAACAAGGGTGATCCTCCCAGATGTATTATTAAGTGAAAGAAGCCAGAGAGGAAAGAGACCAAATTGTATACATATAAATATAAAGTTAAAAACAGGCAAAACTAATCTGTGTTGCTAAAAGTCATGAGAGTGGTAAATGTTGGTGAGATGATATTGATCAGAAATGAGGAGAAAAATACCTGTTGTTTCTTAATCTGTGTACTGTGTATATGAGAGTGTGTTCACTTTGTAAAAACTCATTGAATTGTATGTTTATAAACTATGCACCTTTCTGTATGTGCTGTAATTCAGTAAAAACAGTTTACTAAGACATTTTGAGATATCAGGGACTATTATTTTCCTCTGTTTTGCAGATGCAGATATACAGGGTTGAAGAAGTTAAGTTTCTTGGCTAAGGTCATGAAAGAGAATTTGAATCTTGGCAGTCTGACCACAAATCCCTTGCTCTTAATGGCTACTCTAGACACAACACAAGAGAGGTTTCGTTTTGTTCCTGTCTTCAATTGTTATCTTTCGCCTCTGATTATTCAGAGTTGAAGGAATGGTGAGAAATAAGCAGGTTCATTAGGAACCTTCCATGCTCAAAATTTCCCTGGAGTTTTCACACTTGGTAAGGCCTGGGAAAGTAACTGACTGACCACAAGCAACTACATTGACACAAGAAGTATCAACATCCCCTGTGTTTTCATTTGGTAAATGACATGCTCAGTGGTAATACATGTCCCTCCAGGTTTGATTCCAAGAAGAGAAATCTAAAGGTGAAGACCTGGACACACATGTAGTTGAATGTCTTGGAATATGGAATAAAGCAGATAGGAATTGGAAGAGCTTCTAGTGAGATCAGTATAATGGAAAATCAGCAGATTTTGAGGGCCCTTCAGAGGACACTAGAGGTATAAAGAGAAGGGAAATAAGGCAAGTTCCTTAATATTGCTGATTTAGGAAGCTGCTGTGGGCATTGCTTTGAGAACTAAGGTAATGATCCTTCAAGTGAATAATAAAAAAGTAGTGGTGACACTGTCCTATGCTATTTTAATGGAGTAGTCATTGGGTAATGGTGTTGGGCAACAGCATGCATCGAGACACATTAAAAATGCAGATTTTTGGTGCTACTCTCAGTGGTCCCTGTCTGAAGTGGAACCCAATAATCTGAATGTGTTCGATAATCTAATTTCAGTAATTGATGCACCAGTGATGCTTTGAAAAACACTGGTTTAGTGAAGTGTTATGAGAAAAAAAATCTACAGTGGGTTCCATTGCTTGTTACAGGTCCTGGAGGTAAAAGGGTAAGAGAAAAATAGAATGGTAGAAGGAGTTAATTCATTTCTCAAGCAACATTTTTGCAGGTTAAATTTTAATCTAGTTTTAAATTGCTTTACAAATATGACTCTGATTAAAATATAAGGAAACCAAGAACAAAAGAAAGAGTAAAATAAATTCCAAGTAATCCACGGTATGCAAACCAAATTTATTTCTTAAGTACACTCTTCCACACACATACACACAATTTCTTAAGCCCTCCAGGCTTTCTAAAAATTTTAGTATGATGGATATCCTGAAGTTAATTGAAGAAATAATTTAAAATGAGTGTTGATATATTCTGGGAGTTGAAAAAAATGATAGCAACATCAATGTCTTAGAATTTCAAAGTACAACATAAGCTTATACCTCTTATATTTTATACAAATAGTAGTAGAAAATACCACTTTTTACTCCATTATACTACTTATGATTACTGTATGATTATTTCTATAACCTAGGAAATTGGTATCTAATTTAAAATTTAATCTTTTATCCTATATGATTATTCTCATACAAAAATGTAAAAGTGTTAATATGTTTTAAAGAGTTCTGCCTTCCTAAATAAAGTTACTAGCTAACTAGATATAGAGTTGTATATCTATAATTAAATTTTGGCCTGAATTATTAGCAAATTTGTTGATGGCTTATAGTGACTTTCTGCTAGCACCCAGATCTTGAGATCTTGAGATCTGGGTGCAAGTAGAAAGTCACTATAAGCCATCGACATAGCCAGAGAATGTGCCATGTTATTATATTATACATGATTTAGAGAGAAATCTAGAAACATCTGTTCATATATAGTAACATAAATAAGATGAGAAGACACATTAAAATTTTTAAAATTTGTCTCATGTTGCTTAGATTTTAAGTGTCTCAAAAATTTCGGTTGTGAACTTCTGCTTCTGGGTAGGATGTAGTAGGTTACGATAGATGAATATCCCCACTGACAATTAGACAAATCCAGATAAATTTCAAAAGTCATATTTTTATAGGCATCAGAAAGCAACAAAAATCAGATAAACTAAAATGCAAGAGAAAGGAGAACCAGTGGAAGGTGAGTTGATAAGCTGATGAGCAGTTTTTTCCTTGGAGGTGACTGTTATACTGGGCACAAGGATGGAATCTGGGTGCTAGCAGCTAGCAGAAAGTCACCATAAAAAAGAGAAAAAGTAAAGATGTTAGTGGGCAAATGAACCCAGAATAATCAAATTTGGAGATTTGAGGGCTCTCAAACAGACAGCCCATTTATCCATAAATTGATGAGTGTAAGAACGTATGAGATGCCAAAGCAATAGACTAAAAGATCCTGAAAGGGAGAGTAAAAAAATGCCATAATCTTGCAAACTTAAGAGACAAAAAGATTCTGGGAGAGAAGGCCTGAAACAAACTGAGTGGCAGATTAGAACCACAGAAGGAGGCTTCTTATGGAACAGTTCATCAGCTTATCGTCTCACCTCTTACTGGTTCTCCTTCTCTTGCATTTTAGTCTAACTGATTTTTGTTGCTTTCTGATGCCTATAAAAACATGGCTTTTGAAATTTACCCAGATTTGTCTAATTGTCTTATGGAGTAACAAGATAATTTTCCAACTTATGTGACCTGGGGCTAGGTACTGATTCTAGATACAACTGAAGCTGAAAACCTAGAAAGATAACCTTGAGTGACATTTTGGCATTTGTGTGGTCTGACAAAAAGATTGAAAGCCTGAGGGCCTCCAGTACATGATCTTGATATGTTTACTAAGTTTTGAAGCTGCATGAGGCAAAAAGTCAAAGAGCCAAGCTGAACAATTTTACAGGGCAGAACTGCATCTTCCACAGAGATAAGTGGATGTGAAAAAACTATAGCCCAGCCCCAATCTAGTTCATTCCATAACTTCATTTAGCCAAGCAGCCCCTTACACTATCTGCCTAAACAGAGGAAAGAGGAATTTTCTTTTGTGGAAGTGAACATCATCCAAAATTTCTACAGTTTTTAAACATATACAATGTCTCACATACAGTTAAAAATGATTATATGTGAGAAAAGGAATTGCCATAAACAACAACCAAGAGAAAAAATAGACAATAGAAACAAGCCCACAGATAATCCATATGCTGACATTAGCCAACCAAGTCTTTAAAATAGCTATGACTGATATGTTCAAGGAGAAAAAGATAGACAAAATAAGAAAAGGAAAATTTCAAAAGATATATTTGAATCATAAACAATGACTAAACGGACAGCTTAGCACTAAAAATACAATATCTGAACTTAGAAACTTAGTGGATGAGTTTAAAAGCAAATTGGACATAGTGGAAAACAGAATTAGGAAACTGAAGGCAAGTCAATAAAAGACACACAAAATGAGACATAACAAGTAAAAATAATGGAACAGAAAAGTGCATAAGAGGCATACAAAACAGTTAAAAGTTCTAGAATACATAGAACTGTCATCTTAGAAGGAGAGAGGAGAAATAAGAGTTCCCAAACAAATAAAAGACAGCAACTCATATATTCGAGAAGCTTATTAGAGAACGCAAAAAGATGAAAAAAGAAAATCCTATAAATTTAAATTGTGAGAATGAGAATGGGACAGGATCATGCTATCGCCAGCTTTGTGTCTTTCAACATTGTGGGGGCCAGTTGAAAAGATGCTTAACAAATCTTTTTTAAAGTAATTGCTTCCTGCATAGCCTCCTACCACCACCCCTATATTGGCAAATGTTTCTGTAGGAATTACAAAACGTGATTAAACCTGTGAATCAATTATCTCCTAGAATTGTGGAATGCTCTTATGAAAAGGGACCTTAGGAATCCTTTAGTAAAATAGTTTAAAATCGAACTTTGCCAGTTCCCAGGACTTTGATTTTGCTCAATTGAAGAGGGCAATAGTGGGAAATAATGACACTGTGCAGGTGGGCTCTGGGGCACCCATTCTTGCCTTATTCAAAGTTACACTGCTCCTGTCTATTTTACTGTTTGCTCTCATATTTTATTTGAAAAAAGTATTCTTCAGATAAAAAGAGGATTGTGAAATTATGAAGCTATTGCACACCCCCCTCATATTACAGACAATATAATTGAGGCCTGAAGACACAATGTGACCTTCTCAAGGTTACATTGCTAATTAAAGGCAGAACAGAGACCAGATTAAATATCTCTTGAATTCAGGTTCATGGCCTCTTCTAATACATCACACTACTTCTCCTCCTAAATATTTATGCAAAAAAGGTATTTTTGCAACATAATAATTAAGAACATAGTATTTTTCACTATGTCATTTGAATATTTGTTATTTCTTCTTCTTCTTCTTTTTTTTTTAAAAATAGAGACTCTCTCTCTGTTGCCCAGGCTGGAGTGCAGTGGTATGATCTTGGTTCACTGCAATCTCTATCTCCTGGTTCAAGAGATTCTCCTGAGTACCTGGGACTACAGGCATCTGCCACCACACCCAGCTAATCTTTGTATTTTTAGTAGAGGCAGGGTTTCATCATGTTGGCCAGGCTGGTCTCGAACTCCTGACCTCAAGTGGTCGGCCCCCCTTGGCCTCCCAAAGTGCTGGAATTACAGGCATGAGCCACTGCACCCAGCCTGAATATTTGCTCTGAATTCCTACAAATTCATTTTCTTGCTCTCAGAAACCAGACCTACTTGAATATTGTTGTTCCTTCCACACTTTTCCTCTATTTCCATCTATTTTTTCCCCTTCTTAGCTTATAATTGCTTGAATGATGTGGCCATAAGCTTGCAATATCAAGGTATGGTTATGCCCTTCTTGGTTCATGATACTACTTCCTGATCTCAATTTTGGGTTCAAGTCTAGCTCAAGACCCATTTATTCTAAACATTTTCTGAATAGCATCACAGGTAGTCTCATGTTACTTAAATTTTTCCAAGTAGTTAGCAAACTTTTCTATATTTTCCTTTGTATTATTTTAAAATTAATACCTATTTAAAAAAATTAATCTAATAAGCTCAACAAATACTTGGACAAAATTCAAAATATATAGAAGGATATAGAATGATAGGTAAGTTGCCATCTCACCCTGTCCTCCAGACTACAAACTCATCTGTTCAGAGATTAAGGATTTTCTGTGGGCACTTCTATTGGTAGCTTATATATAAGACAGCATATAAATATCTATTTTACCATTTATCTACACAAATGGGAGGATACTATAACACTGTTCCACATCTTGCTGTTCTTAGACACAACTCCTTAATTATACTCACAGAGTTGCTTCTTCTAATGGCTGTATAGTACTCATCGTGTGAATGTGTTGAAATGTATTTAACTTGTCTTCTATTAATGGATATTTAGGTTGTTTCCAATGTTTTTATATAGTAGGCAGTGCTGCAATGAATAACCTGCATTTTGCCCATATATGACAATGTCCTAGAAGTGAAATTGTTATGTGCATTTTTTGGATAGATACTACTACATTGTTCTCCAAGGATTTTATAAAAGTCACGAAAGTATCCTTAAAATGCTTATGACAATTTATACTCACACTGTTGCTAACAGGTTGGTTATAAAACCTTTTTTATTTTAACCAATATGTTAGGTGAAAATGGTATCACACTAATTTGCATTTATCTTATGATGACTGTACATGAGCATTTTTTTCCAAACATGCGTTAGTTGTGTCTCCTGTTCTTTTGTCCATTTTCCTATTATATTGCCGATATTGTTCGTATCGACTTATAGGACTATTATAGCTATTAAAAATTAGTCATATACCATGATATGAGCAGAAAAAATATTTCTCAATTCGTTCTTTATCTTTTGACATTTTGATATTATTTTGTCACGTGAATTATACTCATGTTTATAGAACAGAATTTATCATTTTTTAAATGGCCCCTGAGTTTTTGATCATATGTAGAAGTCTTCTACTCTCTAAGATTATATAAATATTTTAAAAGGTCTACATTTTCATTTAATATTTTAATTATTTTATTTTGTAAGTTTTAGTTTGATCAATCTGGAATTTATTTTGCTGTAAGCTATGAGATAGTGATACAGCTTAATTTTTTTCCTGATACTACAGTGAGTTTAAGACTTTTTTTTTTTTATTATTGTTGCTTTTCTATTAGGCTGTAACTTAACGTCAGAAACATTATTATTATTTTACAATTGGCATGGTACTGAGCATCAGGTTAGTTCTTAATAAATGTTTATTGAGCTGAAATGACACAGACCACATAGTACTATAGTGATCGGCATCAATAAAAAACATGGATGTTAGATCAATTTCATCTTATAACTTCCTTTTTCAAGCTCAGATGAATAATTTAATTGACTCAATTTTCTAAGTTTCCAGTTAATGTTGGAATACTTATTTTCTATAAATGAGTTACCTTCTCAAACATGCTCACTTTTACTTGTATTTGTTATTTTCTCATCAGCAATATGTATTTTTAATGGAGAACTGTCTGTAACTTGCAAAAAATTAGTCAAAAAAGAGAAATTCAATCCAGGACAATGCGAATCACCTAAGTTTCCTTAGAAACATTTAGAGAATACTTTTTGTCTCTATGCTTATGTTACTTTCTCGCCATTCTCTCCAATACATCTGCTACAAAACAGGAAAAACCCTGTTTCGAAAAGCAAACTTGATCTAATAAATAAGGAATAAAGAAATCATAATAAATATAAGTTTTAATTAGAAAAATGGCTTTATGAGTTAAAAAGAGACAATAGTGACCATAAGTTACTAAAGTCCCTGGGCAGCAGCCTCAACACCCATCAATATTTTATACATGTTTTATTTGCCTATTTATTCCACAGTTCAATAAAAATTACAGGTTGCTATGGAAACATGAAAAATCACAGATACTTGCTCTACTCAGAGGTATAGCATTTCACTTTCTTAATGAAACACACACATCATAAGGGCTTAAGCCTTATATTTGGTCATAATGTAAGATTTGTTATAGAATGATCAGTTAGTTACTTTTGGTATTTGTACTAATTTAGCAAATGTGCTAGAAGTATTACATAAAAAATAAAACATAAAAAAGCATAGATCGAGACTAAGGTGAGTAACATCTCTGTCTTCCTAAAAGTGTGAAGATATTCTTTTATACTTTGAAAAATAGCATCCAGAATAAGACCTAGCTGTGGGTAACATAAGATTCGAATAAAAGAGGAAAAGACCGACTACTCACTTTCTTTAGTAGAGGGGGCCAGAAGGGTTGGTTTCATGAAACATAAAGCCCCACCCTCCTTGAGCAGACATGTTTGGACTCTCCTGTGTTTTTCAGAATCCATTCCAAGGGGACAAAAAAATCCATACCAAGATTTCCTGGTGCCCGTCACTGGTGCAAACATTACCTAGTGATGTCTGCACAAGTGTCAGAGAGGTGGAGAAATCCTTCAAATCTGTTAAATGTGGAATAAAGAGGAGAATAACTTGAATTAAATTTCTGTCCCCACTTGAAATAGACTCTGACTGTGCCTCTGTACCTGGCCCTGATTTTTGCATGAAAATATTCCTTTTGTCCCTATCTGGTGCTAGCCTTCAAAAAGGAATAGGGTTTAAAAAGCAGGAAATAATGTGAGATTTTAAGCAAACAGTTCAATATTCTTTTAGAATGCTTTCTGTATTCAAAAGCACTTTGATTTATATCTTTAGGAGTCTTTGAAACTGTACCTCTTTTAAAAGACCATCCCTGATTTTGGGTCTTTGTTCCTTTATGAGCTTTGTCCCTGATTTCTAATATAGAGACCCGAGAGGCATGTTGTTAAAGGAAGAAAAAATAATTTTACAAAGCCTGGCAAACTGTGTTAAATATGCTTTTGAAAATTAAGTTTAATATAAAGTTCAGTATAACCATCACTATTGAAAGTATTGTCTGTGCTAAATAACTCTTCCAATAAAAATATCCTTTGTTTTCCTGTAATGTAATTAAAAGTGAACCCAAAAGGGCAGCAATAAATCAAGGTGCACAAAAGCAGAAAAATATTATAATTAATATTTAACATACGTTTTGATTGCTTTTAGAGTAAGTATTAAAAATATCAATTAGAATATATATTCAAAGTTTTCTTCCTTTCCCATTACACAGTGGAAGGGGCTATTTTTAATTCTGGATACTACACACCAAATAATACATGGCCCCTAATTAAATGAAAGGCTGCAATTGAATTGAGAGTTTCTGCTGATGTCATACATAATGAGAGCACAGCTCCAGCTATGAATGAATGGCAGCCGAACCCTGAGAATGAATTACAATGTTAGCATTCAATCAGAGACTAGGTATTGTTATTTGTAATAGATGTAAAATGATTATTATTATTTTTAAATACAGACAAAAGAAAGAAAATTTGAATCCAAAAATCTGAGACGAGGAGGCAAAAAGATTAGAAAGTATGTGATTAAACTGAATACACTGTATTGGAAAATGAAATGTACAAATTTACCAGTGAATAATTGCTTTATATATTATATGTAGATAAATAGCTAGGTATAACCATATCCATATCTATGTGGGGATAGATGTGTGTGGAAAGCCTCTAAAGAGAATTAGACTTTCAGTTTGCAGGCACTTATTTTAAAATATTAAAAAGGAACTTAGGATACAATGAAAGGGTAAAATCGTGTGTATTTACCTTATCTAAGATCTGCACAAAATGCTGTGATTTACAGCCTCTAACAGAACATATCAAAGACTTTCTTTCAGAATCTTATTTTCAGAGGCACATTTTAATCTCTGCCTATGGTAAATTAAGTATGTAAATCTAATATAGCTAATTATTTATTGTGGTCAATATTGACAATATGCTTGACTCAGTATAATGTACGGATAATAATAAGTTTTCTGCTTTAAATGCTTTCAAGCTAAAGAGTAGACAATATCTTCACCACTTTCCTCTTTGTTCCCCACTTCCTACTTCTGTGCCAGATTATCACTATAACACAGGTGTTTAGTAATTCCTAGAACTCATCTTTTCTTCCCCAAAACTTTTGTTGGTCACTCCTCCTATCTTATTGCCATGTGAGAAAAAATAGACTATCTTCAGTATAAGAAACATTTAACTCTAGAACAAAACTGTGGACATTGCATTTAAAGCACCAAGACAGACATACATTCTGGAAGTTTTGAGGGAAACTGGTAGACAGAGTAGGAGTTTTGAGACGATTTTAGAAAATTAATATAAAATTAAGATATTATTTGGTAAACATGAGGAAAAGTAATACAACAAAGAAGTAATGTGTGGGAAAATTCCTTAGTTCTGTAGAACCGGTGTTTCCCAGTTGTGATATTCATCATTTGAAAATACTACTAAGGTAACAAGTTGGCTTGCTAGGATTCAGTTGCTTGTCAATATTACCAATATAGAACATAGAAATTAGGACATAAGCAAAGTTTCCTGAATAGTCAGTTGCTCTACTATAGGTTAGTAACATTAATGCCACATGTTCTTAAAGTTTAATGTGCAAGAAATCACCTTAGCTGTTGAGAGCATACTTTGGCACTGTTCTTAGTTGTGTGACCTTGAAAAATTTCCCTATCCTCTCCATGTTTCAGTGTCTGTAAGGTGGAGATCATAATACCCATCTTCTAGCATGGAAAGTTTAAATTAGTTAATATATGTGGCGGCTTAGAGCAGTGACTAGTCTGTTCATATAAATCATTAAATGGGTGGTAATTATGTTAATAATTAGTGTTATTTTAATATAATTATGTTGATAAGCATTAATTATGCTAATATTAAATAAGTGCTGAGGAAATGAAGAGGGATCCCATTGATGTATCTCAAGTCCTTTTTATTTAAAAAAACCTTTATTTTGAAATAATTTGAGACTTACAAAATTACTGCAAAAAGTGCAGAAAATGTTCCCTCATTCTGTGTCTCTTAACAATAACATCTTATATAACCACAATACAATGATTGAATCAGGAATTTAAAAAGATACAATGTTATTAATCAATCTAGAGGACCGGTTCACATTTTGCCAATTGTCTGAATAATGTCCTTTCTTCTCATCCAAGATTCCACATGGCATTTGGTTGTCATGTCTTCTTAGTGTCCTCCAATCTGGAACAATTCTCTAGGCTGTCTGTGTCGTTCATGACTGACATTTTTTAAGAGTATTAGCTAGTTATTTTGTAGAACGTTTCCGTCTTAGTTTCCTATCACTGCTGCAACAAATTACTACTAATTTAGTGGTTTAGAACAACAAAAAATTCTTCTTTTACTGTTTTAGAGGTCAGAAGCCCAAAATAAGTCTTACGTGACTAAAATCAAGGTGTCAACAGAGTTGAGTTCTTTCTGAAAGTTCTAGGGGAGAATCTATTTCTCATCTTTTCCACTATCTAGAAGGGGCCCACCGTCCTTGGCTTGTGGCTCCGTATCCCTGCAACCTCTCCTTCCATCATCACATCTCCATCTCTGACTCTGACCTGATACCTCTCTTTGATAAGGACCCTCATGAGGACTTCAGGCTAAGTGTGTTAATCAAGCATAATCTTCCCATCTCAACATCCTTAACATAATTATACCTGAAAAGCTCCTTTGCCCTGTAAAGCAACATATTCACAATTTTCAGGAATTAGGATGTAGGCATCTTTGCGGGGCCATGATTCTATCTACTACAGTCTCAATTTGAATTTGTCTGACATTTCCTCATATTTAAATACAAGTTATACGTTTTTTTGGATGTAATAAAATAAGTGATAATGTGCCCCTCTCAGATCATTATGCTGCTTCGCCTTTTTTTTTTAAAAAGAAAAACAAGAAAGATTTACAATCTTTGAACCCCCAATTCTAAAATTGGAAGAGCTCTGAAAACCCAATTTTTTCTCTCCGCAAATTCAGCACAAACTCATTTGGCAGGAAAACCTGACCTGAGCCGACATAAGTCCACTTACAGTTTTTATTTATTTTACTTAGTGGGAATAGTCATATATTTTTTGGCAGAGTTATTAATGTGTCTGATCATGAGGTGTTGCCTGCAACTGTTCTAAGGGAGGTCGAGGATACATTATGTAATGTACACTTTTTCCACTGAGTTACTTCTGTAAATCTGAAGAATTGTTAAACATTATTACCTCAAGGGTTTCATATACAGGATTGTGGACCTGTATATTTGAACACAATTTAAAGAATATCTTCATTGAATAGAAAGTGTATCACATACTTCCATTACTTAAATTGCTAACTTGTCCACTTGAAAAAAAAATGCAACAACATATGAATACATATATAATGTTTGAATGGTATGAACCAAGAGAATGCTAAATTAGCTGTCATAGGCATTCTTTGACATTGAAAAAATGATTACTACCTCAAGAAAATGTACAAAGTGCTGAGAGCTATCTTATATCTCTTACATATTTTTTTAAACAAAATCATCAAGTCACTAAAATATCTTTATAAATATTCTATTTCAGAAAATATATAGAAATATATAAGACAAGTGTGACTGATATAATATCTTTTATAGAACATGCCATAATTCAGTTTTGTTAATTTTTAATTGTAATTTTTAAATTTTCATTTATTTTGTTTTCATTACTAATTGAACTCAGCAAATATGACTGACAAAAAGTAAATAATATATTTATTCTTGTCCTAAGTTTACTTTTAATTTTTTGGAGGAATCAATGAATTCAATTTTATTAATCCCCAAATGCAACTTTGAGGAAGATTAAAGGCAATTTTATAAAAAACATTAAAGTTACAAGACCACGTCAGGTACAGTAGCTGATGCCCAAAATGGGAGGCTGAGGCAGGAGGATCCCTTGAAGCCAAGATTTTGAGACCAGCGTGGGCAGTATGGTGAGACTCTGTATCTACAAAAAATGTAAAAATTAGCTAAGTCTGGTGGCATGTGCCTACAGACCCAGCTACTCGGAGACTGCAGCAGGAGGGTCACTTGAGCCTGGGAGGTTGAGGCTGCAGTGAACAGTGATTGCACCACTGCACTCCAGTCTGGGTGATGAAGTGAGACTCTGTCTCAGAAATTAAAAAAAAAAAAATATATATATATATATATATATATATATATATAGAGAGAGAGAGAGAGAGAGAGAGAGAGAGAGATAAAATCATACTGAAAAAATTACATTTTGCAGAAAATACTAATATCAGCCATGTTTCTCCAAGAAGCAGTGCCTTCTTTTCATAGAATATAGTATTTCAGGACCATATTACTACTCATTGTTCAGAGATCTTTCCAGTTGAGCTAGAAAATATATTCTATTTATACATACAGATGTACACATATAGAATATTAAAATAGTATATGACGATACATATTTGTAGTATATATT
Source organism: Plecturocebus donacophilus (assembly GCA_004027715.1). Taxonomy (NCBI): domain Eukaryota; kingdom Metazoa; phylum Chordata; class Mammalia; order Primates; family Pitheciidae; genus Plecturocebus; species Plecturocebus donacophilus. The sequence continues at coordinate 150,046 of PVKP010000940.1, read as the reverse complement.
GTCCTTAAATATATAATTCATTCTATATGAGTTATATATTTAAATATTATACTTAAATATTCACAAAATATTAAGTATATACTCTCTATGTATAGAGAGAAAGAGAATGAGTATACTTAAATATTTTTTGTACATATAAAACATTTCATTAACATCGTAAGGCTGTTTTGTGCTGATTAATAAATTAATCAGCATATATTAAAATAGCATCTGATGGTCAGTCCTGTGGACTTTCAGAGACAGGCCAGGGTAGCAAGACATTAGTATTTGGAATTACGAACAAGAGCTCAACTGGAGAGTTAGATCACATGGGTATAATATTTAGTGCCACAATTTACTACCTATATGACCTTTGGAAAACTAAATAATCTATAGGCTTCAGGCTCCTCATATATAAAATGATAATAAACATAGAATGTAGAGGTTTTGTTTTCAACTTTTATTTTAATGGGGTACATGTGCAAGTTTGTTATCTGGATATATTAAATGATGCTGAGGTTTGGGGCAAAAAAAAAAAGATAGAATGCCTCACGAGTTCATACTAACGTTTTCCATTTTAAATCTAGGGCTATAGGCTTTCTTAACTTCTGGTGTATTACTTCTTACATGCAGAGAATCCTGGAATCTTGATTCTGGTTCTCAAGGACATGGGAATGACAGAATTGGAATATTCCATAATTTTTCATTTACTTTATCACACATTACAAATGCCATTCTCACAGAAGAACAATACTAATACTACCACCACCAAGTATAATTACAGAAATGGGTAAGTAGCTTTTTGCAAAAGCTCTCCCATTCTTCCATTTCTTTGGTTATATTATGTCTACATTGTTACAGCATGTCATTTTAGTTCTACAAGTACATATATACATATTCACAAAAATCTTCTGTTAATGTCTCCCTGGTCATTTTGGTTGTCAGAAACTCCCTTGGCTGCTGTACAGATGCCTGTAACTGACAGATCCGGTTGTTTTTATTGTTTTGTCCTCATTTTCTTGCATTTTGGGGCTTATGTTGATACATTGTCACTTAGGCTTATTGCAAATACTGTCTGTAGGGTTCTGGTTTTGCTGTCTAGTTGCTCTGTTGTTTTTATGTGGGAGTTGAGGAAGATCTCAAAACTACACTGCCCTTAAAATGGACATCTTCAAATTCTGTCCTTGGTGTTTTTGATGCATTATTTCATTTAATTTTTACCACAAACCTAGTAACCAGTCTTAATGCCCTTACTTTAAAAACATGAAAACTGAGGTCTCAGATATGACAAGTACTGATGTAAGATCAAACAGCTAATTGTTGATGGAAAAACTATTTGAACTCAGCTCTATCTTATTCTGTAGTCCATACTCTTAGCTCCTATCCTGCACTGCAATAGTTTCATACATGAAATAAACATCATCTTATTATCAGATAGACTAGGGCCTTGCAGCTTTTGAATCAGTTAAGCTTTTCAAAGAAATGTTTCAATGCACTCTCCAAGTTGCCATAATCTTATAACACTGTATATATAATTGTACACATACACTATTTTCTTTCAGAACTTTTTTGTAATCACAAAAGCAATTTCCATTGGATTACTTTTTAAAATTCCTTCATGAATGCTTTATGTTACCAGAAAATAGACTGCTTTCAGCAAGCCTCTACTCAATACTAACAATAGAAAGTATCATTTGTGGACAGAGAACAAGATAAATGGTCAGAATTCCTAGGCTTCATTCTTGATTCTGTCATCAGCATACCGTGTGGCCTCCTGAAAGCCTATTTAGTTATATGATTATAGGCTCCTTCAACACTAACGTTAATTCACTCCTGCAAAGTTAGTCTCTGGTATCTAATGTCTTTTGACATCATCTTGAGACAATAGTTGGAACAAATATGGTAAGAGGCACATAATGGATTATGTATCGATGACATAAAGGAGGCATGCATAATGAAGAGTGGAAAATAAATTCTAAGGAAGTATGACAATAAAGGGATTGTTTCGTTCCTCTCAATAAGAGGGAAAAAGGGCATTTTTATTTTCAAAACTCCATTCATAGACAAGAGTTTTATCAATAAACTAATTTCTTGGATAGTTTTGGTTGGAATCTGAGATGGATTTTTATGCATGAGAAAGATTCATGGAAAATACTGTTTGCAACTTCAAATTTATGGTTGGCAACAAGAGTGCAAAAACAAAAAAAAAAAAAAAAAAGAAAGAAAGAAAAAAGAAAAAAAATCCAAGGTTACAGAGAAGGAACTGATTTTAAATATATGTCTATAAATATACAGATATTTTGTTCCCTTGGAGTTGAGCAGTGGATTAAATGTTAAGGGCTAAAACTGTAGAAAAGGCCAGGGAACAGAGGGGATTCTCATGCGTTTTGCCTTCAAAATCTTGATTTTTCATGGAGCTATTCTGTATATATGTAAGGACAATAAAAGGTAAATCCTCGCTCTGGAATATTCTTCCTTTTCCCCTCCCCCACCTCAGAGGCATGTTTTTTAAAGCCTGTTTTTTAGAATAACTATTCGAAATTCTCTCATTAATAACATATGCCTGTACCCAATTATATAGAATAAGGAGACAAATCAATCTCTCTGATTTAGATTCTTTCAGAGTGACCTAAAACCTTTAACACACTAAGATTTTCCCTAGGTACACACTGGGAACAGACGTGGAATAGGAAATAACCAACAGATGCAACGCCTAAGAGAGTAAAGGGCCCAGAGATCATTGGAACCCTGCCTTGTAATGCAGTCTGTCAGGTGAACTAGCCATCCTTGACTTTCTCCTTCATTGCAAGCTCACAATCCAGAAAACATCCTACCTAAGAGGATAAAGGTTTCAAAGTGTTTTATACTAAGTATGTGAGAGGAAAAAATAGTAATAGAATCACTTCACTTCATGAACAGGGGAACCCATGTTAATTCATTATAGTTTGAGGCTAATTATGTGTGGATGACACTAAATAGCAGTAATCATTTTAGATCCTAATCACAGTGTCTTCAAGCTATAAGACAGGCAGGAGGAACATAACCTATACTAAGATTTCTAACTGGCTTATACGGACAGTTCAGTGCTCCTCTGAGACCACTTTTCAGTATCCAAAAGTTTAGATGCTCTTGGGTTGTAGCGTGGTGGGGAGCAGGTAAGGGAACAAGAGACTATCTTGACCTCTTCCTCAATAAAAATATCAGGACCATCCTTCTGTCTCTTGACATTTCTTTTCTTCATTTGTTTCCTTAATATGTAGAAAATACTTGCATCTTAACCACTTGATTGTTGCAATTTAATATTTTCTAGGCAGTGTTACAAATAGGTAAATCTCAACTTTAGTTATGTAATCTCATTAAGTTTAGAACCAATGTGTCACTTATTTATGGAATAAACCAAGCAGAACAAGAAAAGAACACAGGACACAAGAGAAGCACCTGTTGCTGAAACGTGAACTTGGGTAAAACTTTGAACATTATCTGCTTAGAAAGCAGCTAGATGGGTATTAACAAGTTCCCAGGAACGGATAATCAACAGGATGATAAAAGACGGCACAAAATAAGGAGAGGAAGAGTGAAATTATTTTTCCTAGAGCTGGCTGTTGTTTGTAAAATCAAGTCTTTGTGCCTAAAAGTCCCATGTAATATGTCCATAGGAGATATAATATTTCCATAGGAGAAGTAGCTTTCTTTCCACTGGGACATTGCCCCTTATCCACATTGCTCTGTTATTGTGGGATTATTAATGGTTATGAATTACTTGAATAGACACAGCATACTTGGTGACATCTTTAGCCCTATAAAGGAGTCAGAGCTGTATATAAAAAATTTCTGTCCTTAAGGAGTTTGCAATAGAATAAGAAAATAAAGCCAGTTTATCCCTAAATTATCATTCAAACCAAATGTCAAATGTCTTAAAAGTAAGATAAAACAAAATCGTATGGAAGCTGAGAGGTGAAGATTAAGTCTACTGAGAGCATTTTTCCTCTTAGTGGCCTGGAGGGATATTATTTACTCAGGATGGCACTTAGTTCTGTGTTATTCTATGTTGCTAATGTGACAGGGAGAAAAAAACATAATGACTCTCCCCTTTTTCTCTTTCTTTGCCTTGGAAGGTAGATTCTTTGTCCTATGAAGCTCCAGAGTTCTTTCTGTGTTGATCTGAATTTAATGGTGGAAACATGGAATTAAAGACAGAAGAGGTGTCTGGGAGCAAAATGCCCTATAAAAGGAAGGTCACAGAGATCCACATGGAAAGTTTTCCTAAATGGTCTATATTTTTCCCACTAGAACTTCTCCTTTCCTGTTCCAGATTGGGAACACTGGGAACAGGTTACTATTCTAATAAATATCTCTTGCTCCTAATGGTTCGGTGTCAGATTTCTGTTGCTTTTGAGAGTGACAGCATGCAACACAGGACATTTAGGTGAGTGGGTGAAAACCTAGATTAAGTGGATTTTAAATACCTCAATGGCATTGGATGTTCAGAGTTAGAAGAGTCTTTGGAAGGTATAACTATTGCAGCCTTTTTCAAATTTTTCTGCAGAATACTAGTGTCTAAGACAGGTTATGAGTAGGTGGGTGGAGACATAAGGAGGAAGTTATGTGGATTGGACTCTGGGACCCTGCCCTCAGTTCAACCAGAACTTATGAGTTTGGCTTTGTCTGTTATATATACTAGGGTTCCGGTTAAGACAATTGAAAAGAAAGGCACGATGGCTAAAAAGGAAATATTTCAACACTGTCGCGTTCAACCAGCAGTGTCATAGAGGTTGAGTGAGCTGAGACTCGATCTCACAGTTAGTTTCCTTTTGACTGCCCATGACTGCTCTTTCATGTTCATCCTCAAATAAGAAGGTGAGCTGCTTGAAGATATGTAGGGAATTAAATTGGGTTCAAATGATTAGCTTTGGATTCACTGAGTATGTTTAACACTGGCATCCCTGTTATCGCCAAGTGCTATGTTTTCTGTGTGTTTGACTACAGCAAAGGGCTATACACATATTTGCTGAATCATATGGAGACTGTTTGTGCATTCATACCTGACAAATAAAATGTCAAATTCTATTCTCCTCTTTCAAGGATCAGTCTCCTTGCATCAGGGCTGTACCTTTGCCTCTTGAATAACTGCTTCTGCCTTTTCATCAAGACGTCTCTCAAGGGCTGCTGACCATCTCCGAGGAAAGCCACATTTGCCTTCTTTACTGGAGTACTGAGTCTTGGAACAACAGGCTCCATTTTTGTCAAATACTTCATGATTCCCTATCACAGAGAAATACAGTATGATCCCTGACCTCATCAACAAGAATGCTGCAACAGCTGCAGAGAAAAAGACAGGTTAGAGAAGAGTAGTATTGGTAAAAGGGATGAAACTGGGAGCAGTGATTAGATTATTGTTCCTAAGACACAATCTCAGAGATTAAACCTTAATGTTCAGTCCTTACTAATAAATATATCAGTTTCTTTAAACGGAGTCTAGACATGGCCACCAAGAACACCAATTCAAAATAGTCTGTAATCTGTTTAGGTTTGGTGGACTACAATCCCAACAAAAACTATAACAGTAACAACACCAACAATCAATACCTTGAGAGGCTGATAGGGTTCCTGACAGTATTCTAAGCATTTCCTTTTCATTTTCTCTTGGGTGTCATGTAGCAGAAAAGAATCAAATATCACCCATGTCTCTTCAAGCTTTCCATTTAGGTGAAGAGAATAAAAGGCATATAAAGGTAGATCTATGACAAAATGTTCCATAGATCTTGGAAAAAACAGAGCCCACAGAAATGAAGAGCTTTGTGTTAACATAGATGAAATTAACAAGTTTAAAGAAAGGACCACTGCACTGAAGAACAGAATTCATAGTGTCAAAAAACAGATCGTGACATACCGTTCCCTCTGTTCCCTTAAAAATGTCAGCTTTTCCATCAACCCACAATTTTATCAAGCATTCATTGTACTTTAAATTTCATATATTTTGTATAACTATTCAAAAAGTCCAGATGATGTGTTAACCATAAAACATTTCCTTAGTTAAGGGTAGATTAGGAACTTCATGTATTAGAAGATACAGACCTTTAAGTGCAATAATTAAATATGCATACTTAATTTTTGATGACTTTCATAGGTGATCTTTTTTATCTAAAAATAGGATAACATACTTTGAGAACAAAATTTATTTAATTAACAGTCGTGTAGTTATAACATTAAAACGTTCAAATTATAACTAGAAACATAGAAGTTTTTATATTTTGCAGAAAGACAATTTTTAAATGATTTTTTTACATAAATATTTAGTTGCTGGCATAAAGGCTAAAGTATTAGAAGCCAGGGGGAAGGAAACTGTAACAATTTTACAGGTAACAATAGGCTCAAAATATAAAAAAGGACCAATTCAGCTGGTTTAAAAAAAGAAAAGAAAGCACAATAGCTCAACAGTAAGTTCACCTATTATATAATTACGGGTTTTGTATACAAGTGCAGACAAGCAGACAGAATAAAAACCTCCTCTAGGAAATCCAAAAAACTTGGCAGGTCTGGCCAGGTGGGATGTGATGCTGTACCAACCACAGAAAGAAATAGACTGTAACTGGGGTTTGGCCTAAGTGTGAATTCGGCTTCTCTTTGCTAAACAGCAGTTTGCTGCAAAACTCTGGGAAACAAAGGGAAAATGGAAAGTGTGAGAGAATGAAGGCATAGAGCTCAGGTAACTAAAAAAAGATGTTGTCAATCACAGGCTTTGCCAGGCAATGTTTTTGCCATCACTTCTGAGGACAACTCACTTGAGATCTTTCAAGAACTTCAGAAGACGGGAATTTCATAAACAAAGCTCCTCATCAGAAGGCAAAGGAAGAGGCAAATAAAACTGTTTTTAGAACATAAAACTGCAGTGATTATATACAATCCATAGATGTGTTTTATACTCACAGAAGCCCAGATTTGACTGGGGTCATGGAGATGGATGACAACAGACTTTCCCAGAATGCTTATCTTTCACCCTATTATTTTGCACACTGTTACTTGTTATGTATGGAACTCAAAAGACAATCAATTCAGCAATTCTACTTCTGGGTATATACCCAAAATAGCTCGAAGCAGGGACTTCAAGAGATAGTTGTATACACTCTTGTTCACAGCAGCATTGTCTACAATAGCAAAAGGTGGCAGCAACCCAAGTGTCTATCAACAGATCAAAGGATAAACAAAGTATGGTATATACATACAGCAGAATATTATTCAGCCTTTAAAAGGAAGAAAATTCTGACACATGCTACCAAGAATGAACCTTGGTGACATCATGCTACATGAATTTAGATTTTGCCGAAAGACAGTCACAAAAGCTGGTCACAAAAGGGTGAAGTTTTATGATCCCACTTGTAAGAGGTTCCTAGAGCAGTCAAATTCAGAGACAGAAAGTAGCATTGAGGTTGCCAGGACTGAGAGGAGTGAGGAAGGGAGAGTTAGTGTTTAATGGGTACAGAGTTTCAGTTTTGCAAGATGACAAGAGTTCTGTCATTGAGTGGTGGTGGTGGTGACACAAAATGTGAAGGTAATTAATGTCTTTGAATTTTAATGGCATTGAGCTTTAATTAAATTAATTAATTAATTGATTAATTGAGACAGAGTCTCCCTCCGTCACCCAGGCTGGAGTGTCACAGGGCCATCTCGGCTTACTGCAATTTCTGCCTTCTGTGTTCAAATGATTCTCACACCTCAGCCTCATAAGTAACTGGCATTACAGGCATGTACCTCTACATCTGGCTAATTTTTTGTATATTTAGTAGAGACGGGTTTTTGTCATGTTGGCCAGGCTGGTCTCCTTTGAACTCCTGACCTCAAGAGATCTGCACACCTCATCCTCCCAAAGTGCTATGATTGACAGGTGTGAGCCACTGCATCTAGCCAACTACACCTTTAAAATGGTTAAGATGATGAATGTTATATGTATTTTACCACATTTTAAAAAATAAGTATTTGGGGGCATGGAGAGCAGAGGGTCTAGTGCCAGACAGAGGTGGCACCAATTAGCGACTGATTTCACACAAACTATAGCACATGCTGTCACCACCTTGCCCATAGCCCTTTGGCCACTTACCATTTTCCATGTCAATCTGAGTTCCAGCTGCCAGCACCAGCACCTCTTTGCCTGACAGATTTCAATGAAGCTGCTGGAATCTTCATTTTTTGAGAATGCAGCACACAAGGCATGTCAGAGAATTGAACCCTCTTGATTAGTCAATGGCTGATAGGAACTGGTGTACAAATATTCCAGTTCCCTCACTACTTACATGAGATGGATAACTGAGGATCATATGTTTTATACACTTTCCCAAGTTCCTAGCAGAATTGTGGTCTTATTTCCATTAGAACTTGCTTAATGATGCACCTTCATTGGCTTTTTCCTTTCCTTTTTTGTGATGGTTGATTTTTGTAGCAACTTGGCTAGGTCATGGTACCCAGATATTTGGTCAAACACTAGTCTTGATGTTGACATGAAAGTATCATTTAGATGAGACTGGCATTTGAATTAGCAGACTTCGGGCAAAGGAGATTACCTTCCTGAATGTGGATGGGCCTCATTCAATCAGTTGAAAGCCTTAATAGAAAAAGACTCTTCTGCCCTGAAGAGGAGGAAATTCTGCCAGCAGGCTGCTTTCAGACTTGAAATGCACTTTCAATTCTTCTCTGGGTCTCCAGCATGCCAGCCTGTCCTGTAGACTTTAGACTTGCATCTCCACAATTGTGTGAGGAAAATCCTTAAAATAAACCTCTCTCTCTCTCTGCATATATATATATATATATATATATATATATATATATATATATGTATATTTTCTACTTCTTTGGAGAACCCTGTCTAATGCATTTTCCCATTCCTGTGCACTGTTCTCTGAATAATTTTCTATTTAAACTATATCCGCCCTTGAATCCTTGACTTAGAGCAAAGGTTTTCCCTCCAGAGCATACTTGGCAATGTCAGGAGACATTTTTGATTGTTACAGGAGTGGGTCTAGTGGGAAGAGGCCAGGATGCTGTTCAACACCTACAATGCACAGGACAGCAGCTTGCTACATAAAAGGCTTACCCAGCTGATATGGTTTGGCTCTGTGCCCCCACCCAAATATCATCTTGAATTGTAATCCCATAATTCCCACATGTTGTGGGAGGGACCTGGTGGGAGATGACTGAATCATGGGGGTGGTTCCCTCACATTGTTCTTGTGGTAGTGAATAAGTCTCACAAGATCTGATGGTTTTGTCGGGGGTTTCCACTTTTGCATCTTCCTCATTCTCTCTTTGCCTGCTGCCATGTAAGATGGGACTTGCTCCTCCTTGCCTTCCACCACGATTGTGAGGCTTCACCAGCCACGTAGAACTGCAAGTCAAATTACAACTTCTTCTTCTTTTTTTTTTTTTTTTTTTTTTTTGCAAATTAACCAGTCTTGGGATATGTCTTGATCAGCAGTGTAAAATGGACTAATATACCAGCCCCAAATGTCAACAGTGCCGAGTTTGAAAAATCCTGATTCAGCATTGGCTTCTGGGGAAACCCAAATGAAGGCAGGGATTAAAATGAGAAAGGTAGGCCTTGCTAAATTAGGATGAAGTTCTGGAATCAGGGTTACTAAAGTCTGCAAAAACAAACAAAAAATTGTAAATACTTGCAGATGTTGGGTGCAAAGCTATTAGAAAGCCAGGAGCATTGTGCCATCTCGGAGGTGCTTAAGTGGTGCCTTTAATTGCCAGTGCCACAAAATGGGAACAAAGCCCTGTGGGATTTACCTCTGTGTGACCACAGACAATTGACCATTGTCACAAAGAGAAATAAAGGTTAAAGAAAGGCCTAGTAAGATGGTTGACAGGAGACAGATTCTCTCTGGGTGCTCTGGTACTATGCTAATGTGACTTGTACCCAAACCCCACCCTATCAGTACACGGGATTCAAATTCATGTCTTAGCAAAAAGGCTGATTATTAACATCATTAAGTTTTGGGAAGGTTTTCAAAAGGTCATTCCCCTCAGCCTGCCTCACCAGGAAATCTCCTTTCAGTGTTACCTGTCAAGTCTGTTATTTCTTCTGGGAGACACCATTTTCTTCCATCTTCTGGATGGTTTCGAGTTCTCTCGGTGTGTGAATTTAACAGGCACTGTAGGGTGTTACAATATCTGTTCCTCACTATCTGTGTGTTGTTCATTTTCAGACAATCCAATTGCAGAGCTTGCTTTGGCGTCTTTGATAATGGAGTTGGATCCAGGGCAAAAAAGCAGGGCCAGCAGTTAGTGAGAAAATAAGTGAGAGTCAAGGAGAAGCCTCCAAGAAAATGTTTCTGGCTGCTTTGCTAATGCTTGGATTGATTTGATGCAGAGATATTCTTGGAGAGTTTTGATTGTTAATGTGCCTAATTCTACAGTCTCCATGTAGGAGGTGGGTACTTTTCTAGCATAGGATCCTCTGAAGGTTCCCAGGGGTGGGATCAATGGTAACCTAGCCTCTTGCCCCATACAGTATGTTGCTTAGAATGTCTCTGACTCAAACTCCAATTGTGCCACTGAAAATGCCAGAAACTATTCTGGGGCTATAACTATAGCTTCTGTGCCACCTGATTCTATTCCAACATAAGAATAGTACAGAAGCATATCAGAACCTGTAGTTTTATAGGTAACATTTGTAAAAAAAATATGAAAAGGAAACAGTCAAACATTATATTTAGCTTTGAAAGCTGTAAGCTGAGACCCTTGTACTGAAATCCAATTGGTTTAAATTCTAATTTTATCTCTGTTGTGAATTATAGCCTTGGAAGTGTTACTTAACTCCACTGGGCCTTAGTTTCCTCAATGTAAAAATCAGAGTGTGAGTGGGACTGGGTTCAAGCATCCTTTCAGCTCAAATATTCTATGATATCTCAGCAAAGTGGGGAAAGTCAGACTTCCTATCAAAAATATTGTATTCATGATAATAGTTAATCTGCCTCACAAACCAGCTGATCAATCACAGAAACACTGCTGCAAGACAAAAAATATGGGAGAGGTAATTTTGATTATGTGGGGTTGATGTAGGATTGAATCAATAGTACCTTGTGAAAAACACATTAGAGAAACAGTTTCTTTAAACCAGTAAAATCTACTAATGTCTATGAAAAAATGATTGGCATGACCCTCTGTGAGAGGGGGAGATGTATGGTTACCACCATGAAAAGCTTACAATGATGTTCTTTGAGATCCAGAAAGCAGACAGTATTTATGAGCGTGCTGTATGTAAAAGTTACAAATTGGTCGTTGTCTCAGTTTGGGCTCCCCAAAAGCAGATTCTAGACCCTAAGACTAGAATTTGAATGCTGGCAGTTTATTTAGGATGTGATACCAGGATACAGAAGAGGGGGAGTGAGAAGAGCAAGAGAGGAAACAGAGAAAAACCAGAGGAAACACCAGTAAGTGGGAGCCACAGTAGGAAGCTAGCACTCAGTCTCCCTGGGAAGATTCTGAAGAATGGAACTCATTATTGACTCACCAGACGACAGGAAGCATTTGGATATTTCTTTTCTGAACCTCATTCCCCTTTGGTTGTAGGTTGGTCCGGGGGACATCAACCCACCTGTAATTCTATGTTGTGCCTATCTATCTGCCATGTTGCTCTTCCTGCCACTCCCTCATGGCTTCAGAGGAAGCAAAATGGAGAGAGCCTTGGCATACGCTTCTTGTGGGACATTTGCAAGAAGACGGAACTATCTACTACAGTGGCCTTGAAATCAGGTGGGCCAAGCAGGCCTGGCTTGGTGCATCACAAGTGCCACACTTATTTGAGTCAGATACAGTGCATTTACATCTTAATTCAGCTAATGGGAGATAAGTATTGTGGAAAATATTGTGTAAACCTATATTGCTAGTTAAGATACTGACTAGAAAAAAAATGATCTATAATACCAAATAAAAATATCTGTCAAGGAAGTTGGCTTGGAGAAGTGAAGTGGAAGGTGCCCATGGTGGGACAGAAATCCCTGTTCTGGGCATTGTGGCCAATAGCAGGGAACATTACACCAGGCCTCTGTTCTGTTTTTGTGTCATAACTACATCATCATTAAAAGGACTGGAGAAGCATGAGCCAGCACCAAATAGCTGACTACTGACCTTTTCACCTCTTCCTTCTAATCCATATATTTTCCCATCTAGATTTAAATAACTTGAAAAGAGGGAGAAACAAAAAACATACTTAGAAAGGCCATAAGCCTCATTCTTGGTATATCTTTATTAGTCTTGGGCAAATGTACCTTCCAAAGAAAAACTTAAAGAGCCCCAGTTTGGACCTTGATATTCCAACTCCCAGACGTTCAGAGGGAGATGGAGACCATTTTATTCAATTGGATATAAAAATAAAAACCTCATGATTTTATTGGCTCATCAAAGCCCTTTTGACCCAAGAAACAGAGTCCCACTCAAGTTACAGTTAAGCAGATGGCATTTATTTTAATGATACAACATAGATATTCATCCACTCAAACAAAGCACATGGACTTCACAAGAAATGGAATCAGAAACTGAAAATGTAGTAATCAATGTTTCTCTATTTATTAGGGGTTGTCTCTCTTTCTTGTCCCCCTTTCTCTCCCTATTCTTCCATTGATGCTTATTCTAGGGCCCCAGATAATCTTCACCCATAACCTTCCAGCTCTAGTAACTCTTGCAAAAACTGATACTTTCAGTGACCACATGATAATTTTATACATTCATTTAATCAAATCAGGGTAATTCTGGTAACTCTTTTCAACCAAGATTTCCTATGTTTCTTGATAACCCAAGTTTTCAAGAAAGGAAACCATTGAATCCATTCCAATGCACACAAGATCATGTAAGCCATAAATTGTCAGAAACTATACAGATGGGTCAAGTTCCCACCCTTTGCTCAAAGCTGTTGCAAGGGGCAGGGTCGTAGAGACCACAATATATCCAGTATGGCTATAGGCATGGTGGATCCCTACAGAAGAAGATGTGTGTAAACTTAGCAGCAAATCCTTATCTAGAACTTTCAGAATAGCCTGTTAGAAACCAGATAGCACACACTCACAAGCATCCTGCTTGTGACCAGAATTATACTACTTATGAAGGATTATGTTACTTAATATTCTTAATATTAGGTGTTATTACTTAAATTCTTGTGAAGAATTATATTATTTAATTTTCTATGCTAGAATCACATAGAGGTTCCTGGAGGATGGTGCACCCAGGGAAGGCATGGAAGCTCTGTGTCCCTTCCCCCACCTTCACTCTATGTATCTCTTCATTGGTATCCTTTGTAATATCCTTTACAATAAACTGGTCATTGTAAATGGCGGACTAGAGATGCCAGATGCCAGTTCTCCTCAGAAAGAAGATCCACAGTTACAGGCGAATGATCATTGTCTGAGTGAAAAACTGAGAGAAGTGGGTTGGGACCTGTGAGAGAACCCACGGGAAGAGGCTTGGACACAGAAAAAGAAGGCACCAAGAGCCTGGCAGAGATTGACCCTGAGGAACTTGCAGTCTCATGAAAAAGGTAGGTGGGGTGTTTCGTTGCTCTCTGCAACAGATTACCAACTGCTGAGTTGTCAGAGAAACTCTCTGCACTCACGTGGACTGCTGTACACAGCAATTTTGGAATTTCTGGAGAAGATAGCACCAGATGGCCAGCTGTTGAAGGTTCTTTCATTCTTCCCTCAAACCCGAACTGGGGTGGAAGGTGAGATAGTGGTTGTGCATCTGTCGTAGGCCACTATCCTGCTCAGGGAATCTTGGTCCTTGTGTCTCTGTATCACTAGATGCTCTGCAAACATTTCCCAGAACCCGCTCTGACTGTGGCACCCTGGGGAACTGTAGGATCCCTGGAGATCTAGCCCTTAGCATGAGCCGCCCCTAGAGCAAGGGGAATTATAGCTCACCAAAGCACTCTTTGGGATGAAGGAAACCAGATTGCACATCCTCCCCTGCTCAAGAGCCTGCTGCTTGTGATCAGAAGGTAATAAGTAAACCTGGGGCAGCATAGATACAGATGCAATGCTGATCTCCAAAGTGAGAAGTAATTGTTTCACTTCAGTGAAGAGGTGGCACTGGCAGTCAGAAACAGAGCTGAAGAGAGAGTCTTCTGCCCTCGTCCACTGCTGCTGATGCAATCGTGACTTCTCCTGCTACAGGTTGGCACATGTGCCCTTGGAGACAGCCTTTCCAGTGCTATTTGGGGCAGTTGAACCCCAAATAACATGTGCCCACCAGCACAGGCTTGCATCAAAGGCGGAGCTCATTTCCCTCTTCCTATGCAGACTGGCAGTGTTCCTGTAGTAGAGCAGGAACCAGCCTTAGGGCTGTCTGTTTGGGGCTTAGAGGAGGTTCCTCCCCAAGGCTGTTTAGGCATTATCCATGAGACAGGCATTTTCTGTGGACTCCAGTTACATTATAGCCTAGAGATAAAGGACAGTGTCTATCTGAACTAAAGGTCATGATCTCTGGGACAGGGGGGTGAGAGGGAAGTGGAACATGTTCCTGCCTACCCAGAACAAAGGGCCAGTGCAACTCCCTACCTGGTTTTCTCATCTTCTGTGGAGACGTAAACACATTTCATGATGAGTTCCTGCTGCCACCTTCATTAGGGCAGGTGCATCCCTCATCATCAGATATCTAAGAATGAGCCGGCTCTTACTTGTAAATGCTACCTACTGGACTGGAGGCTAAACTGCATCACCAAATAAAAAACCTACTGACAGAAGGGCATGATGCTAGGGAATGAAATAAGCTTCCCGAGACCTCCTCACTCCCAGCCTCTCAGAAGATAGTGAATTGGCTCATATGCCCAATATATTGCTAAAACAATCAGTATTTGAGAAGTCATTGCTCAAAAACCATCTATAATCAAGGAAGTAATACAGAGCCTCGGACACTTGAAAGCACCCAGAATCAAAGTGAAATCATTATACGCAACAAACATTAAAGTCACATCCTCGAGGGAAAAGGACTAAATAATTAAAAGTCTCGTTCAAACTAAGCAAACTCAAAAACAAGAAGTGACATCTCCTCCAGATGAAAAGAATACAGTGTAAGAACTCTGGCAGTACAAAAGTATTTCAACACTGGAAACAGATGACACTAGCTTTCTAGCAATGGATCCTAACCAAAATGAAAATTCTGAAATGGCATGTAAATGATTCAAAATGTAGATTGCAAAGAAGCTCAATGAGACCCAAGGGAAAGTTAAAAGCAAACACAAAGAAATCAGAAAAACAATTCAAGATATGAATGAAAACTTACTAAAATATTAATTTTTAAAAATACAACCAAATAGGACTTCTGAAGATGAAGAATTTGTGGAAGGAATTATAAAGCATAGTTGAAAGTTTTAACAATAGACTAGACCAAGCAGAAGAAAGGATTTCAGAGCTGAAGACAAGTCCTTCAAATTAACCTAGTCAAGCAAAAATAAAGAAAAAAGAATTTATAAAATATGAACAAAACTTTTAAGAAATATGCATTATGTAAAGTAACCAAACCTATGAGATATAGGCATTATGAGGGAGAATAAGAGAAAGTAAAAAGCTTGAAAAACATATTTGATGGAATAATTTGGGAAAACTTCTCAGGTCTAACTAGAGAATTAGACATCCAGATATAAGAAGCTCAAGGAATACCTGAGAGATTCTCTGCAAGATGAATTTCATCAAAGCATATAGCTATTAGAGTAACTAAAGCCAATGTAAATGAACACATTCTAAAAGCAGCTAGTGAGAAGTATCAAGTCACCTGTAAAGGAAATAGCATTAGCCTAACAGCAAACTTTTCAGGAGAAATCTTACAAGCCAGGAGGAACTGGGGTCATATTTTCAGTCTGCTTAAACAAAAGACCTGCCAGCCAAGAGTTTTGTATCGTGCTATACTAAGCTTCATAAGTGAGAGAGAAATAAAGTCTTCCTCAGAGAAGCAATCACCAAGGGAATTCATCACCACTAGACGGGCCCTACAGACATGTTCAAAGGAGTTTTAAACATAAAACCAAAAGAATGATACCATCATAATAGCATATGTAAGTAAAATGGTCACAGATTTTAATAAGTAGTTACATAATTGAGACGACAAATCAACTTGGTAGCATTATGACAGGAACACAACCTCATATATTAATATTAACTTGAACATAAATGATGTAAATGCCCTGCTCAAAAGACACAGACTGGCAAATTGGATAAAAATAAAAGTTCCAACAATTCACTGGTCAAGAGAGCCAATCTACTGTGTAAAGACACCCACAGACACAAGATAAAAGGATAAAAAAAATACCACAAAAATAGAAAAGAGAAATGAGCAGGAGTAGCTATAGTAATATCAGACAAAACATACTTTACATCAAAATAGTTAAAAAAAGACATAGAATATCTTTATATAATGATAAAGTGTTTACTTAATAAGAAGATACAATTAAATGTGTATATACCCAATGCTGGAGGACCCACATTTACAAAAAAAAATATTACTAGACTTAAGAAAAGAGATAGGAAGACAATAATGGAGGGGAGGGACTTCAACACTTCACTGACAGCACTAGACAGATAATTGAGGCAGAAAATGAAAGAATTAAAAAGGCCAAAAAATACAAGGAAACTCTGTATTTAAACAGGATTTGAGACCAAATGGCCTACTAGACATTTACAAAACAATCTACTTAACAAATGCAGGATTTACATTTTTCTCATCTGCACATGGAACATTCTGCAAAATAGACCATATGCTTATACATAAAGAAAGACACAATACATTAAAAAATGAAATCATATCAAATATCTTCTCAGACCACAGTGGAATAAAATTAGAAATCAATACCAAGAAGAATGCTCAAAACTATACAGCAAATGGAGATTAAACAATTCGCTGCTGACTTATCTTAAGGAAAATGCTGAAATTAAGGCAGATATTGAAAAAATTTGAAACAAATGAAAATAGAGACACAACATATCAAAGCCTCTGGGATACAGCAAAATTAGTGCTAAGTGGAATGCTTACAACATTAAATGCCTACATAAAAAGATAGAAAGATCTCAAATGAACAACCTACTGTTACATCTCAAGGAGCTAGGAAAACAAGAACAAATGAAAACCAAAGCTAACTGAAGAAATAAAAAAGATTAGAGAGATTGAGAGCAAAATTTATACAAAGGATTAAGTAAACAAGAAGTTTGCTTCTTTGATAAGATAAACAAAATTGATAGAATGCAAGCTAGACTAACCAAGAAAAAAGAAAGAAAATTCAAATAAACACCATCAGAAATGATAAAGATAACATTACAACTGATTCCACATATATACAAAAGTTGATTACAGACTACTATGAGTATCTCTATAGGCACAAACTAGAAAACATAGAGGAGATGGATAAATTCTTGAAAATATACAATCTTCCAAAATTGAGCCAGGAAAAAATAGAAATCCTGAACATACCAGTAACAAACCATGAAATTGAATCAGTAATAAAAACAGACACCTCCCCAAATCCCAGGACCAGATGAATTCACAGCCAAATTTTACCAGACCACAAAGAAAAGCTGGTATCAATCTTGCTGAAACTACTCCAAATAATTCAGGAGGAGGGAATCCTTTCTAACTCATTCTATGAAACTGATATTACCATGATAACAAAATCAGGCAAGAACACAGCAGAAAAGACGGGCCAATATCCTTGATGAACATAGATGCAAAAGTTCTCAACAAAATACTACCAAACCAAATCTAACAGCATATCAAAAGATGCCACATCATGATCAAGTAGATTTTGTTCCAGGGATGGAAGGATGGTTTAACATATGCAGATCAATAAATGTGATTCACCACATAAGTAGAATTAAAACAAAAGCCATACGATCATCTCAATAGATGAAGAAAAAGCATTTGATAAAATTCAATGTCTCTTTATAATAAAAACCCTTAACAAACCATGTTTCTAAGGAACTTATCTCAAAGTAATAAAAGCTATGTATGACAAATCCACAACCAAGATTATAGTGAATAGCGAAAACTTGAAAGCCTTCTCCCTAAGAACTGTAATAAGACAAGGTTGTCTACTTTCACCACTGTTATTCAACATAGTGTTGGAAGTCTTAGAGCAAACAGGCAAGAGAAAGAAATAAAAGTCGACATGCTCAGCATCACTAATCATCAGAGAAATGCAAATCAAAAACCACAATGAGATACCATTCACACTTGTCAGAATGGCTACTATCAAAAAATCAAAAAAATACATATGAAAGAAAAAAAGGTGCTGGCGAGGATGCTGAGAGAAGGGAATGCTTATCCACTGTTGGTGGGAAGGCAAATTATTACAACCTTTATGGAAAATAGTATGGAAATTTCTCAAATAATTAAAAATGGAACTACCATTCAACCCAGAAATCTCACTACTGGATATTTACCTAAAGGAATATAAATTGTTATGTCAAAAAGACCCCTGCATTTGTATGTTTATTACAGCACTGTTCACAATAGCAAAGTATGCAATCCACCTAAGTACATCAATGGATGATTGTATAAAGAAAAAATGTGGTATATATACACCATGGGATACTACACCGCCATCAAAACCAATAAAATCATGTCTTTTGCAGCAACATGGATGGAGTTGGAAGCCATTATCCTAAGTGAAATAACTCAGAAACAGAAAATCAAATACCACATATTCTCACTTCTAAGTGGGAGCTAAGCAATACCACATGAACATACATAGGGGAATTAACACAGAGACTCTAAAACTGGGGAGGGTAGGAGGAGGGCGGTGAGAGGTGAAACATCACCCAATCAGCATTGGATATAATGTTCACTATTTGGGTGACGGGCACACTAGAAGTCCAAGCTTTACCATTATGCAATATATTCATGTAACAAACCTGCACATGTATCCTTTGAGTTTATTTTAAAAATACAAAAATTTTCAGACTTTTTGCCAGCTAAAGTTCTCAGAGTAACTGATTAAAATATTTGAATATATATGTATGTATACATATATATATATATTTTTTTTGAGACAGTCTTGCTCTGTTGCCAGGTGCCAGGTCGGAGTACAGTGGTGCGATCTCAGCTCACTGCAACCTCCGCCTCCCGGGTTCAAGCAATTCTCTTGCCTCAGCCTCCCGCGTAGCTGGGACTACAGACACATGCCACCACGCCCAGCTAATTTTTATATTTTAGTAGAGATGGGGTTTTACTCTGTTGGCCAGGATGGTCTTGATCTCTTCACCTCGTGATCCACCCATCTCGGAACAAGAGAGAAAATGGAATAATATCTCAATGTTATTTTATTGAATTATAAAAGTCACATATTATTTTATAATATCTAAATGTTATTGGAATAGACTATTATTTGTGACTATTATAAAAGTCACAAAACAATGATATTATAGTTTATTAATCAATATGGTTTCAAGTAAATTTAACTGGTACTAAATTGAATCCACAACTCATTTACTTGTGAGACCCTGATAACTAAAATAACCCCTCTGGGTTTTCCTTCTATTATCCATGAACAGCAGTAATGATACCTATCACTAGATTAAGAGTTGACAAATTACTATTGGTAGGCCAAATGGGGCTTGCTGCTTATTTGGGTAAATAAAGTTTTATTGGAATACAGCCTTGCCCAATCATTTATATATTATAAGCTACAACAGCAGAGTTAAGTAGTTTGTACAGGGACCTTAAGTCTAATAAAACCTGTAATATTTACTGTCTACACCTTTACAGATAAAGTTTGCTGACCCACGGGCTAGATTACTATGAGGATTAATTGTGATGGTGCTTCCCAAAGCGTGTAGCCTGGAGATCACATGTTTATCAATACGTGTTAAATTTCTTTTGCTATACTCAGAACACATTCAGCGCTCTAAGACCACACACTTTTTGGGTTAAAAAAACTAGCCTACAAATTCAAGATCAAGGAAATGTTTTTTATGCATTTAATATACTCTTGAAATCTTCACAGGTTTTCAGTTAATCTGTTAAATGTAGCAGTATGTTCATAACTTAATTTGTATATTTTAGCCATTTACATTAATGCAAGTAATTGGCAGGTACCACATTAACACACAAAGATGGTTAATGCCACGCATAGAAAAAAGCATATTTAGTTCTTTATGATTTATTCTAAATAATATAATGCACAAATCATAGAATGGAAGGGGCTGAAAAGATGTGTGAAGGTGGATTCATTCATTCTTCAGCATCTGGGCAACACTTCAGATCAATTATCCTACAAAAATTGTTGTATTTTATTCATTAAAATCACCAGATAATGGGATTCCACTGACTCTTTTTGTAATATGTACCAGGGTCTCACAATTCTTTTATTGGGGCATTTTCCCTAAATGGAGCCCAAATTCTTCCCACTGCTAGACCCTTTCATCCTGTTCTCAAAAGTCCAAGCTGGTCCACCTGAGTCTGTGCATTGTATAAAGTCACTGAAAGGCACTGGTTCTTTCCCTTCCTCCATGTGAAGGAGAACTGTGGCCAAGCAGTCACCTGGGCCTTGAAGATCAGTCCCCAAGCCAGGGCCACATCTGAGCAGTGAGAAGGTTAAAGCCTATTTTGGTAGACTGTGCTCAAGAGGTGAGGCAGTAAGGCATCTGGGACAAAATAACATATTTTCCTCTGTCTTGCATGCATGACGCATTGTTGATTTTCTAACTATAAAGCAAGAAGGTTGTCATTGTTACAGTATTATTAAATATATAAACAATGTCACCTTCTACATTGGAAGACAGTCATCTCCTCAGAATGTTCTGTGATCTTTGTTTTAATATTTGAAATGCATTTTCTTACGCCTATATCCTTGGTAGGGAGAAAAGCTCCCATATGTCATGACAGTAAAATGCTTAAAAAATTGAAAAAAAATTAACCACTTCGGAGGAAAGAGGGTCGTTTAACAGCTCTATCAAATAAGAATTCTGCTTTTCTGAAAACGTTTTCTAAGAGAATCAGGTTACCTAAAAGTATAGTCAAATGTATTTCAATAAAAATGTAGTTAAGAGCAAAATAACGTTAGTGAAGATATGTTTAATACTGCATTTCTCCATATTCCTAGGAATAAGAAAAGCATAGATTTATTATTCAAGAGTTCTCTTCATTTGAACGATGACTTAAAATACAGGGCTTGGGAGCTTACCTGCCATTCCTTGTTTAGCCCTCTCTCCAGGCTTCTGTGATTGCACAGGCTGCATCACATCCTCCTCACAGATGGACTGTTTCTGTGGCTTAATTGCTATCAGTCAACAGACTTGGTGACAAGAAGGCTACCCAAAGAATTTACAGTTAAAGATGTAGCTCTGTGTAAAGGCAGAAAAGGAAATAAAGGTTTCCAGGTAGCAAGAGAGCTGTTGAAGAGAAGAACCAGTGGCATAATTTGATAAGACTGGTTCCTACAAACCCGAGATATATCCATTCACCTCTATCAAGGGACTTTAAACATAGACAGTGGTGAAAGAAGCAAACCATTTGAGACATATTGACTGACGTTAAAAAAGTCAGCAAAAGTTGGAATGTTCTTTGGTAATTATGTCATATAAGGTAAACAGCATTTTGTCAATACCTATTTGCAGATATAAGACTACTACTACATTTCTAGAAATGTACATGAGAGTTAAAACAAATATTTCTCTGATAATTTTAAGCTATATTTGACTCCTGTTTTAAAATGTAGTATTTGTGGGTCTACCCAGTTGATAGCTCATACAAATGACAATGTTTAAGTCACTGATCTAATGTGTAGTTATTACCCAAAATGGGTCAGATAGTTTTTATACCTGAGCCATATGCCTTTATTTACTGCCATAAGTAGCTTTGCAGAAATAGATTAAAATAGCTCCATTTTAATCCAGATAGAATTTTGAAATCTATGTATTTTTCTCTTTAAAATTTATTTACAATTTTAAAATACCACCACCATTTGTGCCATTTTTTAAAAGAAGAGTCTAGGATGACTTCTTAGGTTGGATGAATTCAAATTTCATATTTGATTAATCAAATATGTTATATGCTTATATGCGAAAGGCTACTGATTTCTAATTTAGTTAGAAATCACATCCTCACCAAAACACCGCGAGAGGCACCTTTAATCATGCTAATTTCGGGCAGGTTCATAACGTCCTGGAGATTTGTATATTTCAAGTTGAATTAATCATCATCTCCCTCCTTTCCCAGCTCCCGCCATGTGGTCCCCTCCTCCTATTCTTTTCTATTCTGTTAATGACACTACCGTCCTCCCAGCCACCCCTCAAAACCTCAGAGTCATTGTTGCGGCATTTCTTTTCCTGCATAATATATAACAAAATGACAAGCACCTCAGTGCTACTTTTGTAATATTTCTTACATCCATTCTTCCTCTTTACCTCACTAATTTGCAGATATTTCCTCTTTCTCAGACCAGATATTGATAAACCCTTATCTGCAGTTCTGAAGCCCAGAAAGTTCTTTTAATCTAGTTTTTGTGCTTTAAAAATTATTTGTGATGTGAGTTGACAGGAGGATTTTATAGACACCATTTGTAATATGTGGTTTGAATTTATCTGGAGAAATATAGAGACATTTGACTACAGGGAGCTTCTTCAGAACCCAGTTTTATTCAATATATGGTATAGACCTTGTAGCACCTTTCTAAACTCTGGAAAATTTTGAATCCAGAATATATCTGGGCTCAAAGACTTCAAATGAGGAAATGTGAATTTTTGTTATTATAAACTCATGAAAGAAATTGTATGTACTATGTGTATTTTCAATAATAAATTCTATACATTTCTATCTAGTGAACATTTCTGAATATATCTACTGAAAACTAGTCTTCAGTGGGTACTTCTACCTCCACATTCTGACATTTAGGTCTTTTACGATCTGATCTAGTTTTTCTACTCACAGCATATGGGTCTAGAAGACATTTGATTTGCATACAGACTAGCTTTGAGAAACATAAAATGTCAAAAATTAAGAGTCATGTCCCAAGTTACTTGTATACCCATTGGTTAGTTATTGAGTGCATAAGCAGTCAATAATCATTTGTTGAATAAATAAAAGAATGAGAAATAAATAAAATAATAAATAAAACTGGCTGAGGAAAGAACAAATAAATGAAAGGACAAACAATAAGCATTGATTCAAACAAGAGTAAAGAGTAATTTAAACTGGCAGAAGTTTTAGTTCACACTTCTATGCTGAACATTGGTTGGGCTTTGTTTAGAGTCAACCTCATACTCGACTCAAGAGGCACATAGAAATTTTGAAAAGATCTAGAGAAGAGACAACTAAATGATCAAGGGATATTATTAGAAAAATGTAAATAAAAGGCTTTTTTGAGTGAAAAAAAATAGCTGCATGATAGTCAGCTGTATGGTAGTCAGCTGTGGTGGTCTTGATGTATTAATATCAATTGCCTCAGTAATCAGCAATTGAAAGGGAACCGGAACAGAGGTCACATAAGGCTTGCAGTTTGGCACATTCAGCAAAAATGTGGAGGGACATTCAGGGCCCATGGTGGGTTTTTCTCTTGAAGTAAGTTGGTTTAATCACAATAAGCTGGGTTTATTTTATACTAAATAGAGTAAATATATATAAACTGCAATTTGAGGTATTTCTGTGATACCTATTGATGGTTTAAATGATGTTAGACTACATTTAGGAAATAAATCAAGAAGAACATCATGAAATAGGTTGAAGAAATTGAAACAACTATTACATGTGTATTTGATTTTCAGTTGGACCACTAAAAAAATATATATAGATACCTATCTTCTTGGAATTGTTTAAAATCACTTCAGCTGGAGAGAAGGCAAACAAACTCAAGAGCTTTTTGCATAGTATTTTTTGTGATATGGAATTCTGAAGAACTATATTCAAAGAGCATTAAAAGAAATAATAAAGCAAGCAAACAAGCTACTGTTGATGGAAACAGAAGCAGCAGGGAGGTTTGTGATCCTTTTGACAATTCATAAGGAAAGCTTCATCTGTCATAACCTTAAGCACAGTAGAATATCTATGAATACTCCAATAACGGTGGCTTATATTAGAATCACCTAGTCAGCAGCTCTGGTAGTATCAATATGACATATATGAATGGACCTACCCAACCCGCATCCCAATCATTCACTTCACTTCTAACCCGAGACTTTAATGACTGCCAAGCTTCAACATTCTCTTGCGTGCACTCATCTCAGACATGTGCTTTTGACAGCTTCTTCAAACAAAAGGAATATGACTAAACTCCCCAAGCAGGATGAAGGGAGTTCTTTGCTGAAAAGCAAGCCAAATTTATAATTTAAAAATAAATTCTGGTAATGTTCAATAAATTACATATTGTCTACTATGAGAATTACATTGTTATTGCCATAATAATATATGGCAGTTATTAGAATTACACCAATAACGCATGCAACTGTTAATGGACTTATAATGTAGCATGCCACTGGGAAATAAAAACTAACTATATTTTTTTCATTATCAAACAAATGCTGCTATAATCTATACAGCAATTTGAAACTGGGTAGTTAGAAGTAGAAGTTTATACCCATGTTTGCTATGCATATATGCCCCTCGTCACATAATTTCCCACTAAAGTTAAATAAGAAGAAAATATCACACGTGGACTATTTCTATACACCCAAACTGTTTTGATTATTTTGACTGACTAAACCCACAAAGTCAAGTTATTCAGTTAAAAAAAGTTGAACTCAACCAAAAAAAGTCAGAGAGGTAAAAACAATAATCGAGTCAGTCAAAAATCAGTTACATGGTTTTGTTTTTCCTCTAATGAGATAGATTTGACTGGTCAGGTCAGTCAAAAGAGTCAAATCAGTTTCATAGACATAGCCACAGTACGGAGTCACACCTAGCTCACTGGACAAATTAACAATATCTCACATTTATTAACTCATTTGATGTTTGTACAAGCCCTCTGAGAAGAGCAGGGCAAATTCCCCACCCTGTTATTTTCATTCCTATTTTTAAGCCGAGATTAGTGGCCTGTGCCTATAGTCCCAGCAAATTTGGAGGCTGAGGTAGGAGGATTGCTTGAGCCCAGGAGTTCAAGGCTGCAGTGAGCTCTAATTACACTATTGCACTTCAACCTAGGTGACAGGGTGAGACCCCTTTCCTTTTTAAAAAATAATAAAAAATAAAGAGTTTTAGAGAAAAGTGGTTAGAATATGTTATTTATAACTGTGTAACAGACCTTCTCAAAACATAGTAACTTAAAACAACAATGGTTTGTTATTTCTCACAATTCCGTGGGTTGAATAGGTTCATATGGGCAGTGCTTCTGCTCTATTTGGTAGGGACTAAGGTCACTCATGGATTTGCATTCAGCTGGGTGCTTGGGAATGGAATATCCAAGGTGACGTCTCATCCTCAATGTTTTCTTTCCTGTGTCCACTTATTATTCAATAGCCTAGCCTGAGTTTTTTCTAACAAGGCAGTGGACTTGTGGACACGGTGGAAGCATTCCAAGAGGAAAACCCTAATGTGTGAGCATTTGTCAAGTCTCTGATTCTATTGCACTTGCTGGTGTCCCACTGGCCAAGGGGAGCCCAAAGACAAGGTGGGAGAGGACTACACGAGAGGGTGCATAACAAGTGTGGCTCGCTGGGGGTCACCAGCGTGACATCTGACCACAACATGGAATCTCACACAGCTGGCATGTCACAGAGCAAGACTAGAACTTAGGCCTCCTTCATGTGGTTTTCTTCCTGTCGCACCACACTGACTCTCTAATGTCACATTTATTCTTCCTTTAGTAGCATTAAGATGGTTCATCATTTTAACACTGGTCACAGTGTAGGCCACAGTAGAGGACAGTTCCTACTGTATATTGGTTTTTAAGATACCAGTAAAATTTACTTCCCAGTTTAAATTCTGGTCATTTTTACCTAAGAAGGAAATCTGAGTAAAACATGTATTTGTTAGTTTTGAAAAACCTTTATTTTCAGCAACTCGAAACCTTACAAAGACCCATGCCTGATCTTGCTATCATCTTACATTGTAGGTTCAACACTTGGAGGAAGAACTAGGATTCTTATGTTTCTACTACCTTGAGTAGTTGAGGAAACCGTGACTCTAAGATGCTGAATTTCTTCTCAGGAGCTCATGGTGCATGATAAATCCTGGCTTCTTACTTCAGAAGATTCTCGCTCTGGAAGAACTCATGGTATTAGGAACATATTTGCATAAAGCCTTCTGTAGCAGCTTAACTTAGATCTTCTTCACTTTCTGATTGTTTATAGCACACATTGATGATGTTCTGTATTTTGGCATTTGAGGAATGTCATTTTTCACAATATAGCACAAAAGATACCCCAAATCAGCACTTTTCTAGCTTGCTGAACTCAGAATCCCTTTATATTCTTAAAAATTATTAAGAACCCCAAAGAGCTTCTGTTATATGAATTATGCTAATCAATATGTACTGTGCTAGAAATTAAACCTGAGAGATTTTTTAATCACAAGAATGCAAAAGCATACATTCCATTAGCTGTCAGAATAATGACATCAACACACGTCACGTTACCATTGTACTCCACTGTACTCTCAGGAGGGAGGAAGTGAAAAATGCAAATCGAATCCTTTTATTATTGTGAATATAGATTTGACCTAGCAAACCCTGGAAAAGGCCTCAGAGACACTCAAAGCTCCTAGATCACATTTTAAGAGCTGCTCTTCTAAACAATTTCTCCTCTGAAAAATAATACATAATGCTGAATGAAAATTTTGAATATTTGTTTTGAATTCACTGCTAAGCCGATAAGAAATAAAGAGCTATTTTTAGAGGACAAAACTGGAGTGCAAACACAAACCCAGAGAGGTAAGACAAAGCAAGGCAGGCTTGGGAACAGCTGTTCATTGTTTGTGTGTGACCAGCAGATTTTACTTTATCAGATGTGTAGAGAAGAGGGGTCAGGAGATTAGAGCCGGCCCACAGAGGTTAATTTGATAGAAAGTGACTTCAGTGGGCTCTTAACTTTAGGCCAAGACCTCAAAGGATACTACTATAACTCATTGAAAGGGTGAATGAGGGAGAAAGCCTGGCCCGTAGAAAAAGACATGGGAGAATTTTCTTTCAATATTGGTTTTGAATAGAAGGGGGAAAAATTCCCCTATTATATGGTCATAACCACAAGCTTGCCCTTATGAGTTTTAGCCTATTCTCCGAGACTGGAGGCACTTCCAGGAACCTGATAAATACAAATGCAAATCCTACTTCGGGGAATATACCTTTATCTCAGACTTTAAAGTATTCCCACACCTTAGTGTTATTAAAAATAAGCTCATAATTTTAAAAAATTATGAAATAAAGAAATAAGGAAACAAATTGCTGAGACAAAGGGATGAAGACCAGAACTTTAAAGAGTATGCAATAAGAATGTTTAGCATGCTTATGAAAATCAGAGATGGTTTGAAAATATGTCAAGGAATAGACAGAATTGAAAAGGAATAAAATAGACTTTTCAAATAAAATAATCAAATAAATCTTTCAGAAATCATAATACTTGAAGTTAAATAGTATATGAGAACATGGATTGGTTGGCATTCTCACATACTGAAAGGACTGCAAATTGGTAAGACCACTTTGGAAAACTGTTTAGCAGCATTTACTAGAGCTAAAAAACACGTATATATGACAAAACAATTTCTTTAGGTATAAACCCAATAAAAAGGCTCAACATATGCTCACCAAAATATATGTGAAAGAAACTTTATAGAAGCCTATTTATAGTGGTTATAAATGTGTGTTCATTTTATGAAAATTCATCTAATTATAAATTTAAGATTTTTTCATTTTACCAATCATGCTTTCACCATGGTGTGTTCATCATGGGAACCTACCTCTTGTATAAGCATGACCCGGAT
Organism: Plecturocebus donacophilus; assembly: GCA_004027715.1. NCBI lineage: Eukaryota > Metazoa > Chordata > Mammalia > Primates > Pitheciidae > Plecturocebus > Plecturocebus donacophilus. Next base: position 122,189 of record PVKP010000940.1, on the reverse strand, counting down.
GCAAAATATGGAGTCAAAGGAGATCATTTTGGAGCTTTAAGATTTGACTTCCCTGCTGGATTTTGAACTTGCATGGAGCCTGTAGTCCCTTTGCTTTGGCCAATGTCTCCCATTTGGAATGGCTGTATTGACCCAATGCCTGTACCCCCTTTGTATCTAGAAACTAAGTAACTTGCTTTTGATTTTACAGGCTCATAGGTGGAAGAGATTTGCCTTGTCTCAAATGAGACATTGAACTGTGGACTTAAGAGTTAATGCTGAAATGAGTTAAGACTTTGGGAAGGCATGATTGGTTTTGAAATGTGAAGACATGAGATTTGGGAGGGGCCAGAAGTGGAATGATATGGTTTGGCTCTGTGTCCCCACCCAAATCTTATCTTGTAGCTCTCATAATTCTCATGTGTTGTGGGAGGGACCCAGTAGGAGATAATTGAATCATGAGGGCAGGTCTTTGCCACACTGTTCTCATGATGGTGAATAAGTCTCACAAGATCTGGTGGCTTTATTAAAGGAAGTTTCCCTACACAAGTGCTCTTCTCTTGTCTGCTGCCATGTGAGGTGTGCCTTTCACCTTCTGCCATGATTGTGAGGCCTCCCCAGCCGTGTGGAACTGTGAGTCCATTAAACCTCTTTCTTTTGTAAATTGCCCTGTCTCAGGTATGTCTATTAGCAGGGTGAAAATTGGCCAATACAATGTTGTGTGTCTATAAAAAAAGTCTTCATACAAAACACACACAAACACACACACACACAGCTCATCTACAAAAAATCCTTAATATCCAAAGAAAAGATGAGCTGTGATAAATCAGAGCAAACACCACTTTTAAATAGGCTTATTGTACAAAATAGGGGAAAAAAGTCAACAAATGAGTCCAGGAATTGATCCAAGAACAGATTCCTTTATAGAGAAAATTAATTAACAAGAAATTAGAAAAGCATGATCCAAAAAGACCCAGAGATGAAAGGTATGGAAAAAGAAGTTGACAGACATGGAGGAGTAAAATTTAACTTATGTCTATTTTGAATCCCAGAAGTAATACACAGCATGATAAACAACATTTGAAGTTAATAATAATTTTCCAGAATAGATGCAACATTTGAATCCTTAGAATCTGGAAGAAACTAATTTTCAAGCTTGATATGTACAAGAAAATAAAGCCAAAACACATCATAGAGAAACTGCAGAACAGCAAGGATAAAGGGGAAATCCTAAAAGCAGCAAGAAGTGACATGGCAGATTTCATACAAAGCACAGTGCAAAACAAAGCAATTAGATGGGCAGCAGCAAGGGAAGCCAGACACCGTAGAATGATGTATTGAAAGTTGCAACCTAAATATAATCTAAGTTGGAAGGGAGTTAGATAGAGTTAAAGCTTATGAATACTGTGTATTGTCTATAAAGATATGTTACCAAGATACTGCTCTTTTCACTGTGTTCTTCAGCTGTTTGTGAGATTTAAACATGTCATTAATAAAATTATTTTGCTAATGAAACATGCCTACAATGGGTCAAATAGATGTAATCATATTCAGTCTAGTCGAAAAGCTGATTCACTTCTCTAGGTGCTAGCATTAGGTCAGCTATGTAGTAGATGCTCAGGAAATGTATAAACAGATGAATGGATAAATGAATGGATGTATGGTGGGTGAATGGATGAATAGACAGATAGATAAATGGATAGATAAATACATAGATACATACATTTTGTGGACTAATTTTGCCATCTCTGACCTTGATACTGAGTATCTTAGAGTCTGATACAATATAGCATTCAAAATGCTAATTTTTTTTTAGTTTTCAGCTCTTGGATCTGATCAGTGTTTCTTAGACTAAAGGGAACATAGGAAACAGCTTTATGCATCCATAATTCAGAATGTTTGTCTGTAGGAACAGTCTTTGGGCACCACTGGTAAGTTACCCAGTGGAATTCCCTGATGAAAGAGCTCTGTCAGGGTGGAGGTCAGTGTCTTTCTCCTTTTCTGAGAGAAACGTGACATCCAATCTTGGGCCAGTAGTGAATATCTTTGTCCACGGCCCAGAGCTTATTTATATTCTCTGGACACTGACAAAAAAACAAAACAAAACAAAACAAAACAAAACAAAACAAAACAAAACAAAACAAAACAAAACAACACTGCGTGGCACACTCTAAAGAGTGTGTCCCTGTTTCCTGAGAGAAATGATCTCCTCTCTAGGATTTGACTAAAAATCATGGGCAATTGAAAGCCTGGTTTATCCCTGTGGACTATTAGTCACCTTATAAAAGTTAATTTAAAACAAATTAATCCATAAATCTTGACATTGTCTGCAAATACTTACCACCATAAAAAAAAAACCTAATTTAAACTCTTTTCCCTCTACTCTAAATTAGGGTTGCACTGCATTTTAGAAAATGTCTTCCCAACTCAGAATAAATTACCAGTTATTTTCTTTCTTATTGATGTTGGTGGAGGTTCTGAGGGTAATATTAGGTCCAGTATCACAATCTCTTAGTGCTCAAAATGAAGGAGAAAGAACATGCAATATTTTACATAAGCTTTAATACATAAACTTTATGCATTGGAGAAGTTTAATTTTAAATGCAGTTCCTCAGGCCATTCTTCCTGAAAGTCACTTAATATAGTTTCTTAGTCAATGCTGCAGTCAAACTTAGAATATAGGAGCAAATGAAATCAGAGTAGTAGTTTTTTGATGGAGACAGAATTTTTGCTTTTATCAGGATCATCAATATTAAAGTCTCAAAAGAAAACATAAAGAAGTAGTCTTCATTTGACAACCAAAAGGCTAAAAAGGACCACTTGAAGCATTAGGTGGTTTAGATTTCTGTTGAAAATTCAACATGAAGATTCTATTTACTCTAGGAGCACTGCTAAAAAAACATTTGTGGAGCATCATAAATGACCAGGAAAAAAGTGATTTTTCCCCTCTTTTGTAGGTAGATTAGGTAATAACTAGAAAAACCATCATTCAAAACACCAATTTGTAGTTCTCCCATCTTGAAAAGCAGCCTGTTCCAAAAGGGGCATTATCATCTCTGGTAGTTGGAAACTTTCAGAAATTCAGTTTTTGCATAGAAAAATTCTATTTCTGCAATTTCGATTCTGCATATTTAAAAATAATGGCTATGTTTTAAGTCAGAGGAGGATTCAGGTGTTGATTAAATCAATTAAGCCCAAATGCCCCCCAAATCACTCGTCAACAGCCAATAAGAATAAACAAGAGATAATTTAGTACATGGAGACATTTCACGGAAAGGTGTTCCATGGCTGTCATTTCATAATCTAAAAAAAAGGCACTTATGGAACTGCTAATTATCAAGCTCCCCCACACCACTATACTTATGTTAAATGGCACTGTTCCATTAGCTGTAATTATTCCATTTGTAATAAATAAGCATTAACCATTTTCAAATGTACACTCACAAATCATTTTTAAAGGATGAGTTTCATGCATTTAAAATCATATATTTCAAAACAGCCCAGGCAACAAATCTGTTTGAAGGCCTAAATTCAAATTAGAAGAGCATTTAAAAAATTAAAATGAAATATATTCAGTAACAGAAATTATTACAGCCTGCAAAACCTTAAAGAGAGAAAGAGAGAGAGAGAGAACTACTAAAACCAGAAAGAGAAGAAAAATGTTTAGACATTCAGTTGGCAGAATGCATTAATTCTTCAAAAGACCCTGGGTTTTTTGCAGAATTCAGCACCTGGAACTTAGGTAGTTATTTGTATGAAAATAGACTCTGCTGGTTGAAGACCAGATGCAGTCACATCACAACCCAGATGTCTTTGACCTCTGTTCTGGAGAAGTGGGAAGCAAACAACCCATTGTATATGCAGAGATACAGATGTGGATGGGAGCGAGTGACATGAGGACTTTGGAAAGAGAGAAGTAGCTAGAAGTCGGGATAGTCTTAGAGCTCTTCCACAACTGCTTCCTGGAGATCCCTTTAAGGATTTATTGCATTCACCAATCCTTAGAAATTTATTCACCTTGTTTAAACTCAGAATACAATGATTAATTAACAATACTATAAAAAATCATGGATGCACACTGATATGATTTGTGCACCTTTTCTATGCATGCTGTACTTCAATAAACTTTCAAAGTAATGTAAACATTAAATTAAAAAATTATAAGTTTACTGTAAAAAAATATTGGTATGTCTATTTGTGGGTAAGGCAAAAGGTTGATGTGAATGTAAAGGATGAACCCCAACAATAATTCTTCAAAGGAAATAAAAAATAAGTTCTTACTTTATTAGTAAATCTGGAGGGACAAAGTTTTGTTTCCTACCAAACTTGTATGGAAAGGGGGTGCCTACACATTAGTCCAAGAGTTCTCAATTGTTTCAGACATGGACTTTCTGAAAATCTTGATGCTTTTAATATTATAATAATACAGCAGAAACTATTCTTATATCTCAACTGATTTTATGAGCATCAAGTAATTTGATTAGCAGGAATCATGACTTATTATACACACATAATATAAAATCCCAACCACAGGAAATAAAAACTTGTTAACAACAACAACAATCAAAATTAATCTATTGGCTATTGTGAAAGAGTGATTACTTAGCATTATGTTTGGGTTATAATAGCTTAGAGCTGTGCTAATACAGTAGCCACTAATGTGGCTATGTAACTTTAAATTAATTATAATTTAACAGAATTAAAAATTCAGCTCCCCAGTTGCAATAGCCACTTTCAAATGCATCTCAGCACTTTTCGGAGGTACTTTCCAACAGTCAGCAAGAAGAAAGCTGATAGTTTTCTAGCCAACCAGAGAAGCTGGTGAGTTGCTTTTATTGCTTAGGTGTTCTGCAACAAATAGACTCTTCAATTTTTGTGGTCAATACATGCTCTGAAGTTGAAGATTATATTCCTGAGCAATTAAATAAAGCCTCAAGTCTGAAGTTGAATGTCTTGGAGATATACTTGTGCACATTTTCTATAAACATTGGAAGAACTGTGATTTTTTTCTGATGACAAGAAACAGAAACTGTATAGATTCAAACTCAACAGTTTTTCTGCCCTACTCACCTCATGTTGTCTGTTCATTGTGCTTCTGCCCTCACCTAAGTGCAAATGTATTTTCTAAACTTCTCCTTCTTATCTTTACTCATAAGGGTAACACATTGAATTTTCAAATACATAGGACAACAAGACCATTTTATTTCACATATTTTCATCAAATACCAAGGTCAAGTCGAAGTTTTGTGGCTTAAAATTTTATTCCTCACTATGAACATCACTTTTTTCTTTGTTTACTTAGAGCACCTGTAACATTTAGTGTGCTGAGACAGTACTAACATCTTGGCTGATAGTTAAATAGAAAGTTTAAACTATTGTTTATAATTTTATGTTATAAAATTACACCTCAAAATGTTTACTTCCAAATTTTGAAAACAAAATAACTCAGCCCATAATTGATATACAGAATTGGCATAGAGTTTATTCTTGCAATAGATATATACTACATGCTAAGGAATGCACAGTGACTTAGCTGTGAAGTCTGTTCTGCACTCAGAGGACTTGTGGAAATGTCACCCAGCATAACTTGGGGTGTGGTTGCTGGAAGATGTGGTAGGATCTAGTAGTCCTTCTATGGACCAAATTGTGCTGGTGCTGTGTGATCATCTGATCTGTCTCAGAAAGCCTTCTTCTTACCCCAAGGCCTTTATTAGAAGATTATACCTCTGATTATACACTTATCCAAAGTAAAATGTCTATGTTCTGAATGATGTTCTGAATATTTAGCCAATGGATTTATTCAGAAAACTTTATTTCCCTATACAAAAAAAAAAAAAAAAAAAAAAAAAAAAACCTGATTGTGATTGTGTCAATTGCTGTAGTTCTCTCTAACTCTTTCTTAAAATGTAATCTTATCTACTTCCAATTGATTAAATCAGAATCTACAAGGATCGAGGCCAGGTAAAAGTATTCTGGAAAAGCTCCTCAGGTAATTCTAAAGTACATTCATAGATAAGAACCTGGTCCAATGTGAGCAAGAGTCATTTCACTCCTCAGTGGGTGGGTGCACATCCTGGCCCTGTCATTCCTGATGTGATCGGGGGAAAGATGTACCCACCCTTCCTGTGCCTCATTGATCTCATCTGTAAAACGGGGATGATAACATTTTTTATAACTGTGACAGAGGCAGGAGGCAGACAGGGGCACATCCCTGGTGAACCTCACCTTCAAGCCAAAGACAGTTTAAAGCCTGAAGACCAAGCTGCAAGCCAAATCCATGGACTGGATCGAGAACCTGTCTTCTTGCTTGGCGCACTTTCCTTTGATCGATCCCCACACTTCACCTATTTTATGTGTACCTAACCCTTCCTAATTGTTTTTACACTGTGACTACCTTTGACTGGTGCTTTTGCTTTGAACTTTTTTGCATACTCACAAACCAGTCTGCACACACTTCTTTATCCTGTGCATATAAAAACCCAGACTCAGCCACACCGGGGAGCTGACTTGACTTTGGGAGAGATGATTCCACTTTCCCATCCTCTCTTGGCTGAGAGTTGTTTCGTACTCAATAAAATTCTCTGTCTTCCCCACCATTCAGTTGTCGGCAGTGACCTCATTCTTCTCAGATGCAGGACAAGAACTCAGGACACACTGAACATGGATACCCAGAAACGCTGTAACACTGGCCCTCTGCTCTCACCGGCAGAGAGCAGCCTCCCCGAGCCACAGAAGCAGTGGCGGAGCCAAGTCATTCCCGGAGGCATGCTGGTCCCGGAGCCATGAGCTAGAGAGGGGCAAGAGGCTGACTGAGCTGCTAACACTCCACTGGGCTTTGGGCTGTGGATGGTGAAACTAGAAGAGCGAATTAGCACACTGTAGCACCCCTCTCTGGGGCTTTGGGGTCCTGGGCACCCCTGTCTGGGTGTTGTTGCATTCCCCTTGGGGGCACACCTGGTCTGGCTGCAGGCCCTGCACAAAGCTTGCTCCTGTGTCGGTGCTCTGAGCAACTGTCCAGCCGCTGAACTCACTCTCTCATGTGCACCCTCCCAACAGGGGCTGAGGGCAGTGGGCCAAGTAGGTGGTGCACTCCCTAAGTCCAGCAAAGGAGCCAAGAAAAATCCTGTGTCATTTCGGGGGGTTCATCTGGGATCATTGGGAGGGTGAGTGAATGTGGACCTGACTCTTCACTTTTTTCCCCAAGACTTCTTGTCCTCAGACTTTCCCCTGAAGGCAGATGAAGCACTGAACCTCTGATTAGTCAGTTAAGAGTGAATGTCTCAGCTACTGAGGACAGCATGTGACCCTGACACTCGCCTTTCTCTTTCAGGTGAAAGAAATGCTGGCTTTTCTCCCCGTTGTGGAGGTCTGGCTGTCGTGTGAGATCAAAATAAGGTCCTGGGGAAACTGAAGGCACCTGGCCAAGGCCACACCTTGGTGTTGCTATAAGGCCCCTAGACCAGCTCTGGTCCCTGACCGCTTGTTAGGGCATTGGCCGACACCCCCAGACTTTTCAATGGTATTTTTTCATCTTTCTTTCATGGATTAAAATGGCTCCCATCTCTTCTTTTACAAAGTTAAAGGTATGTTGCTGCAAACTACCGATATTACTGGGTAGAATGAATACTTGGCTCAACCATCAGGTATGCTATTCAGAACAATGTGGTTTCCATTCGTTCTTAGAGGCAAGGTTGATACAGTGATTAAGAGGTTTTGTTTTGTGTTTTTTTTTCCTGTTGAAGGAACCCATTTGCATAGACCAAAAGGCTCCTTCTCCTAGGCACCTCCCACCCTTGCACTTAAGCTGTTCTTTTGTTTTTTCCTTTCTCTACCATGTCAGGAGTTCAGATAGCCCTACAAATACAGAACGCTTTCCCCCCTTTTGGGAGACATCTTACCAGGCCAGCCTCCCAATTCCTTGGACTTCCTTTCTCACCCTCATTTGAGGAGGGCCTGATTCCAGTACTTTACCTTAGCACTCTGCTTATGATAGGGAAGCAATGGAGGAGTGGCCCATTGGCTGCTGGTGGCAAATTTGGTGAGGGCCCCCTGGAACTTAATTTAAATGAATTCATGAACTCTCCTGAGGCATCTTTTTTGTCTCAAATCAATTCCAAGTTTCAAGTTGAAGCCCTGTAAAGGAAAACTAGATCTGAGGGATCCAAAGACAGGCAACAATGGAAGTCAAGAGGTGCAGTGTAGATGGGCAGGACCAGTTCTTGCCAATTCAGCCTCCACTTCATGGAAAGGGGCCATGCTCATATCCATGGCATAAAGGAGGTCTAGGGAATTGAAAGTTGCCAACAGCAGGGAGGATAGGCAGCTGTTGGTACCCAGAGGCAGCGCCCACCTAGGTCTTCAGTACTCAGGGATAAAAAGATGAAAGAAAAAAATGAGGACACCCTTTTTTCCTCTCCCTCACATACCCCTGAGAAGAGATGAAAAAGAGAAAGGGTCTAAGGGATATCTTTTTCTCTTTCTCTTTCAGATGGGTATCAGCCATCTGAGGTCTACACTCCTCTGGAATGTATTCTGAATCACTGGGAATGCTTTGACACTCAGACTTTAAAGAAAAAATGTCTTATAGCCCTTTGCACAAAGGTTTGGCCAAATTATGATTTGCAGAAAGGACTGGCTTGGCCTCGGGGAGGTGCCATTCATTTTGACATCATCCTACAGCTGGATCTTTTCTGTAAATGTGAGGACAGATGGTTTGAGGTCCCATATGTGCAGGCTTTCTTTGTCTTGCAGGGTAATTCAGACCTTTGCTGACATTGTAGGTTTGATCCAGCCCTCCTATTGGCCATCTCAAGAGAGACTACAGGGGCAATCCCAGGGAACTAGAGAAACAAACTCTAGAGTCACCTCCAGTAGGGGAGCTAGCTCCCTCTGGTCCTGTTCTTCTCTGGGTCCACCTTGTCCTCCCTATCCAATTTCTCTCTCTTGCTCACCCCCTCCTAGAAATCCTCACCCTAGATAAGCCCCAGTCTCATTTTTGCTCTTCCAACAGATGCCTGTTGAATCTGGCCCCAATAAGATACAGGTATCCTTCTCTCTACAAGACTTAAGGCAAATTAAGGGGGATCTTGGCAAATTTTCAGATGACCTTGACAGATATACAGAGGCTTTCCAGAATTTAACCCTAGTATTTGAACTCTCCTGGAAAGATACTATGTTACTTTTGAATTAAACCCTGACTAACACTGAGAAGCAACCCACTGGTCAAGCAGCCCGGAGACTTGGGGATGAGATTTGTCTCTCATATAGTGTCAGGAAAGAGGGTGAGCCTTATCCAATTAGAAAAGTAGCAGTACCATTGGAGGACCCTAAATGGAATCCCAATGATGAATTGAGAGAATGGAAGAGGAAACACTTTCAGGTGTGCATACTGGAAAGCTTATGAAAGACTAGAACTAAGCCTCTCAACTACTTTCAACTACTCATGATAGACTAGGGATTAGATGTGAATCTAACTGGCTTTCTGGAAAGGCTGAGAAGGGACTTGGTAAAGCACACCTCTCTATCTCCCAATTAATTTGAGGGACAACTAATTCTAAAGGATACACTTACTACTCAGGCAGCCCCTGATATCAGGATGAAGCTGCAGGAATAGGCCATGGGACCATATAGTACTTTAGAGAGCCTCCTGAAAGTGTCCACCTCAGTCTTTTACAACAGAGATAGGGAGGAGGTCCAGGAGAGAGAAAAGAGACATAAGAAAAAGGCAGAGGCTTTAATGGCCACCTTTCAGGCCCACAAACCCCAGGATTCCTGGAATACGCCTGTTAACTGCTACAAATGTGGTAGGTCAGGCTATTTTTAGGAAGGACTGTCTAGACAGCATGAGGAAGCCACTTTGCCCCAGTCCAATATGCAATGGGGACCACTGGAGGATGGACTATACCTGGAGACATAGGTCACCAGTTCCAGAGCCAATCTCCCAAATGGTGCAGTGGGACTGATGAGTCCCAGGGTTCTTTTCCCCGGCTCCAGTGGTCCAGACCACCATTACCATACAGGGACCCAGGTAATTCTGGAAGTCAAAGGGAGGAAGGTGAAGCTCCTCCTGGACACTGGAGCAGGCTTTGCAGTTCTCCTCTACAGTCTGGGGCTCTCTCTGCTTTTAGCATGACCATGAGGGGCATCTCAGGAAAGCCTTTAACTCAATATTTTTCTCAACCCCTTAGTTGTAGCTGGGAAGACCTCTTGTTTAATCATGTCTTTTTAATCATGCCTGTTGGGCAGGGATATTTTGGCTCATGTGGGAACCACCATCCTTATGGCTCCAGGATAGACTCTTTGTCTCCCCCTCGAGGAGACTAATCTTAAGGGCAACTCACAGGAAAATTGGCTGAGTCACAATTGCCACAGTAGTCTGGATCCACCTTAAGGATCTCACCTCCTTCCCTAACCAGAGACAATATCCCCTGAAACTGGAAGTTGTTATAGAAAATGACTAGAAGCCATCATTGATAACTTGAGGATGCAAGACCTCCTCAAACCCTGCAACAGACCTTGTAAACCCTGATATTGGAGGTACAGACCCAATGGAGAAGAGAGACTGCCAAGACCTCTGCCTTGTTAATGAGGCTATGGTTCCAGTTCACCCAGTGGCTCCCTATCCCTTAACCCAGCTACCTCCAATACCTGAGGGAATTTAGTGGTTCACAGCCCTAGACCTAAAAGATGTCTTTTTCTGCATACCATTACACCTCAACTCCAAGTATTTGTTTGCGTATTGGAGGATCCCTCCAGTCAGGCCACCCAGCTAACCTGTATGGTGTTACCTCAGAGATTCTGAGACAGCTCCCATCTGTTTGGGCAGGTGTTATCCAAACACCTCTCTGAATTCTTTTATCCTCATGTTAAAGTTTTATAATATGTAGGTAACATTCTCCCCTCTGTTCTCGAACTGAGGAAATCTCTCAGGAGAGCAGCAGGAGTCTTCTTAATTTTCTGGATAACAGAGGCTATAAGGTCTCAAAATCTAAGGCTCAACTCTGCCAGACTGCAGTGAAGTACCTAGGTCTGCTCTTGTCAGAGGGGACCAGACATTGCATAAAGAAAGGTTTAAGCCCATCTCCCCCTTTCCCTTCCCTCAAACCCTTAAGCAACTGAGGGGAGTTTTGGGCATTACAGGATTCTGCAGACTATGGATACCTGAATACAGTGAAATAGCTTGTCCCTTACATCACCTAATGCAGGAGACTCAGGCAGCTAAAACTCACTCCCTAATTTGGGAAGCAGAGTCTATAAGGCCTTTGAACAATTAAAACAAGATTTTCTTGAGACACCAGCCCTTAATCTTCTCATAGGGAAGTTGTTTAATCTTTGTGCCGTAAAGGAAGAGAACGGCCCTGGGAGTTCTAAGTCAGACCTGAGGTTTAGCCTGGTAGCCTGTAGGCTACTTGAGTAAGGAGCTTGATTTGGTAGCTAAAAGATGGCTGGCCTGCATCCAGATAGTTGCAGCAGTAGCCTTTCTGGTACCAGAGGCTACTAACCATGGGAAATAACAACCTCTTATACCCTACATAATGTGACAGAGCTGCTGTCTTTTAAGGGGAGCTTCTAGGCAATGAACAACCATCTCCTCAAACATCAAGCTGTACTATTAGAGGGATGTGCAGTCCAGTTACGAACCTGTCTCTTCATAAACCCAGCCACCTCCCTCCCAGGGGAAGCTGGGGAGCTTGAACATAACTGCAAATGGATAATAGTGCAAACCTATGCAGCCAGAGAGAACCTCAAGGAAACCCCTTTAGGGAACCCAGATTGGATTTACTTTATGGACAAAACTTCCTTTGTAGAACAAGTGATTTCTAAAGCAGGGTATGAAATAGTTACCCTGAATGGTGTTATGGAGAGGGCATCTCTCTCCTGAGGCACAAGTGCTCAACTGGCTGGGCTAATTAAGCAAGGGCAAAGCAGTTAACATTTATACTGATTCGAACTATGCTTTTCTAGTCCTCCATGCCCATGCCACCATCTGGAAAGAAAGGAACTTCCTTACAGCTAATGGGTCTCCCATGAAATAACATCAGGAAATTAATAGACTATTATCCTCAGTTTTACTCCCTTGGGAAGTGGCAGCAATACATTGTAAAGGCCACCCAAATGGATCTGATGAAATAGCCAAGGGAAATAGGTTGACTGACCAAGCAGGCCCTAGATTTCCAATCCACTTGAAGCCTCTCTGATATGGTAGAGCTCCATAAGAGAAATAAAATCTCAATATTCTTCTTCAGAAATAGAATGCGTCACCTCTCAGGAATACATCTTTTAGTCCTCAGGATGACTATAGTCAGAGGATGGCAAGCTTCACCTACCAACTGCCAGCCAGTGGAAAGCATGCCAAATGGGAAGACAGGTTCTCAATCTGGTCTGCGGATTTGACTTGTAGCTTGGCTTTCAGACTTTAAACTGTCTTTGGCTTGAAAGTGGGGTTTCACTAGGGACCTTCTCCAGTCTGCCTAGAGGTTCTCTGTCTCCTGTCTGTATCGATTGTCAAGATAATGAAATGAGATACAACTTGCACTCTCTTTAAGAAATATAATTTCTTCTCATCCACCTATATTCTCTGTAATGGGAAGATGCTTAAAAGACATATTTTTGGGAAGAGGCACATTCTGACTTGAAGTTCAGCATGGAAGTTGTTTCTATATTGAGGGACTCCATAACATGATACTGTTCACACATCACTCTCACTTGGATAAACAATACGCTGTTTAGTCAGTTTTAATATTTTATAAATCGCTTATTAGAAAAGGGAGGTTCCAGTCATTTAGGAAACTCATGGATGAGAGGAAGTTTCACTTGAGACAATTTCAATGATATACTTAATTTAGTTTGGTGAATTGTGAATAGACTGTTATTCTATTTTAGTGGCAGAATACCACTGACATAGTTAACATGGGTAGAAGATTTGTTTGGGGAATCATGAGATAAAGAAGGAGCTTGGTTTGAGTAGCAGAGTACTGTTTCCCCAAATGGAAATGATGTGTGAACAGTGCCATGTAATGGATTCCCCCAGTAGGAAACCAATTTCAATGCTGAACTTCAAGTAGGAATGTGTCTCTTCCCAAAAATATGTCTGCGAAGTTGTGCAAGTCAACTACATTTTCTGAGCTAATAAGCCACATGAGACCCGAAGTCATATATATATATATTTCATTTGGGAATCTCTCTCACACTTGACAAATAGTAGATGTTCAGTAAATATTTAGAGAATTGCAATTAAGAGAAAGAGGAAGGGTTTAGATTCCAAACAGTAGATAGTCTAAAATTCTGGTTTTGTTTTTTATTTGGAATAAGTTAGTTTTTACCAATGTCTTACCTTCCCAGATAGAGTATGTTTTAAAAGATCCTAGCTTCATTTTGCATGCCTTAAGCCAAAACCAACTCATAATAAAGATGACCAAGAGAGGAGAAAACACACAGAGGTTGCAGTTTTCCACCAATAATCCACATATATTTTCCAGTATTTCAGACATTAATAAAGTAAAATCTGAAAGCTCTTGCAGAGCCACAGACTTTTGTGACAGCTTTGACAGACAAATCAATTTGACTCCTGACAATGTGAGAGGGGTTGGTTCATTTTTAGCATGGTGATGTGTAGCTCTTCAGGTGAAAAGTGAAAATTACCCCAAATGACCTGCCAGGCATCCCAGAGTGGGTCTAACCACAATCTAGTTAAATAACTGTGAAGTACAACTATCAAGGGGTGATACTAGTTGAGGGTTTCTTGGGCAACATCTTGAGATAAAGAAGAGATCTTCACTATAGAAACAAATTCTGAAACAATTAAAAGTTAAAAAGTATGTCTTCACCATTCCTAGAAACAGAATGGCTTTCAGGCTCCATTTCCAACTAAAGTCCAAGGGTCTAAACCTTGGACAAATTTGAAAGACACAAAATGTGTCTTCTTCACCTCTAACCTTTCTCTGCCCTCTTTCCACACCTCTTAGAGGTACTCCTTGGGTGCCAGGAGCCCCTGAATTCTTGTCAATCATTTGTGATGGCTGAGTGATTGGCATTCTCTGAATGAAACCCGTTCACACTCAAATGTTACCTTGAGCTCTCGTTTGCATTTAAACCCTTTTCCTTCTCAGGGTGGAATTGCCAGCTCCTTTTTTTCCTTAAAAGATTTCCAGGCAGACATATGAGCTATCTAGAATGGGAGCGGGGGTGGAGTGAGAGGGTGGGGGCTAGGATTTATGCTCACCCCACATCTATTTTCCCAAGTCTGAAACAAAAGCTGAGTGTCTTCTGTGTTTTACCTGGGGAAAGCAAGGGGAATGGAAGGATGGAGGATGGAGGAACGGAGAGATAGGAGGAAGGTAGGAAGGAAGAGAAGGAGGGAGATAATGATTTTGGTTTTTATCCCAAAGCTGAAGATTTCCTGTCTGATGTCTTGGAAGTGATAGGGGATGGGGGGATATGTCCTTGTGGCGATGATTGCTTCTGGAGCCTAAAGACTTACCTTCTCTATACAAGTGACTAGAGGCCTAAAACTCTCCAGAGTCCCACAATTTTAATACAACCCATCTTATTTCATTCCCCTGGCCCAAAACGTGGGCACACATGCATTTTGTTCTGCAATATTTTTGGCAGATGTTTTTCTTATTCTTACGTATTTCCAGTATATCATTTTATTGTTCTAATCTCTATTTCTAACAAAAGAAGCAGTCTGAATGTCTTCACAGCAACACAGAGTATCACAGAACATGTTTTTGTTCCTCAGTGAGAAGCAAACTCCAATCCCTTCACAGCTTGTCCACTCCGCTGAGCACTGGACCGGGAACTGGCTTCAGACCAGACAACACTCGACAGAAACATAGACTTCTCTAAAGCTGGATTATTAATAGTCTGACTGGCCTTGCATGTTTAGAGGCAAGATCGATTAGCAATGTCTGCTCTGGGCACAGGGGGACTGCAGGATACTTATTTGCCTTCTCTTGTTTAAGCTTCGTAATCAGTCTTAGCTCTGTCCAGTCACAGTTCTCAGGCATTGTGGCCCTGGTTGCATTCACGCTAGCTCTCACACACACACTTCCTTAAGTGTTACCTGATGAAAGTCTGTCTGTTGTTAGTTAGGTGGCCTGAGTTCATGGAGATGACATGTGAGTGCTCTCAGTGTACCATCCCAGGATGTTTTCCTTCCCACAGACAACTTTATACATTTTATCTAGCCTTTGGGTGGGTGAAAGCATCATAGAACGTTCATGAATGTATTTATTATTAACTGACACTTCTAGTTCTGTGATGGTGTTAAAATTGCAAATGTTGGTCAGGCACGGTGGCTCATGCCTGTAATCCCAGCACTTTGGGAGGCTGAGACAGTTAGATCACCTGAGGTCAGGAGTTCAAGACCAGCCTGGGCAACACGGTGAAACCCTGACTCTACTAAAAATATGAAAATTATCTGGGTGTGGTGATGTGTGCCTGTAATTCCAGCTACTCTGGAGGCTGAAGCAGGAGAATCACTTGAGCCTGGGAGGCGGAGGTTGCAGTGAGCCAAGATTGCACCATTGCACTCCAGCCTGGGTGACAGAGTGAGACTCCATCTCAAGGAAAAAAAAAATCACAAATGTTTTCCATCCAGATAATATTAATGATGATGATGATGGCTAAATACTTATCTTTAAACAACAGACTCACAAGGCAAGTTAGCCAAGACTGGCTGAGGGAACAGCAGATTGCCAGCGCCCACCTCACTCTCACTCCACATGCAACGGCAGGTGGAATTACTGGCACTATTGAAACTAATTCCCCTATGCCTTTTGGGGGTTGTAGCTGCCAATTGTGTAGTGGTGAAGTCACCTAAGTCAGACATTCTTATCTTGAACGTGTTCTGTTTTACAAGCTGCAGTCATACCTCAAGAGCAGCCCTGGCGGCTTCTTTCAATAAGAAGGGCTAGGCATGTCAATGGGCACATGCTAGTGACCTCCAGTCTCCCAACACAACCCCAATCCTGGACAATCGCCATAAAAATGCACTTCGCTAATTAGAAGGGGAAGAGTCTACACATAGGAGTGAATGACTAGGTAAGCCTTAAGACACAGGCTTTGAAATGAGGCAGTTAAAAAGTAGAATCCCAGCTTTGTCGCTTATTAACTGTGGCATTGGCTGCTTATTTAATGTCTCTCTGTTCTTTCCTCATCTGTAAAATGGGTATAATAGTACCTACATCATAGACAGTATAAAGGTGCATTTTAGAGTAGGTGGAAAGCACTTTCTTTTTTTTCTTTTGCAAGTGAGTCCCAAACACAAGTATGTCCCCTCTAGCCCAGCAAATCATATACACTCAACTAAAATCACCATCATTAACCTTAGCAACTAGCAGAAAACTGAAGAATCTCTTAACATTTACATGAGAATCGTCTGGTCACATAGTAAAGGTGATGTTGGAATCTTACAAATTAACTGGTGGATCGGGGTCCTACATGTCCAAATCTAATTATGAGTTCCTCAGTCAGTGTCTACAGAGGTAGGCTCCATCTTATCGAAGCCTAAATAGGCACAGCCTGGCTGGACTGGAAATTCAATATCACCCTGTGAACATGATAACAAAATGTAGCACATATGCCAGTGTTCAAATGCATTCTACTTGGAAAGCAGGAGAAAAATAGTAAAAGTGCCTGTTTCTATGTATAAAGTATATTCTATAAGTGCTAAATGTAGTTTTACATTACAAAAGTACATAAGCAAAGTGCTTATGATATATTTATAAACTTCTACATACAGAGATTCAGGGGAAAAGAAGTGGCTGTGTTTTGTCACACTGAATTTTCATCACGTGAGAAGTTGAGGAGACTTATTAAGTGCTCAGAGGTGCATTTAGAATTCATTTTGTCAAAGCTTTCTCCCTCCCTAGCAGTGTGATGCAGGAACATGACTCAATCTCTGAGTTTCATCTGTTCAATGGGGATAAATACTAGATTCTACTTCAGAGGTTGACTCCTCAGAGTTACAGAAACTTAATGTAAATGTGCATAGCACAGTGCCCAGAACACAGCGAATGCACAGAAATCAGCTATGAGGACAAAATGACTAAAGTTAAGCTAGTGCAATGCATATAAGAATAATTTAGCTTTTTAAATTGGCAAATGTTTTTATGATGATATCTAGCTTGGAGCAAATTACAGAACAAAGATTTTGACTTTTTCTGATGTTACATCTCTAAGGTATGAGTTAAACGCCTTTATCCAGGAGGAATTGCTGGAGAACAGGTATTCTAATGCAGCATCTTCAGGGTGGTGAACAAGCTTTTGCCTTGTAAACTCGTGGGGTGAAATCTCATCCCTCGATCTTCACAGTGTGACAAAGAGCTATTGATTGAGAGCATATTGTCATTTAAATTACAATTAAGGATGGGTGAAAGGTGGTTATTCAACAATTCAAACCTTTCTTTTAATACTGTCAAGGACGACTTAACCTTAACCCAAACACACTCCTAAAACTTCTGAGTTTCAATATGTCTAAAATCAATGTGCTTTTCTTAAAGTGAGAGAATCATGTCATTACTATCAGATGTTGAATTCGGTAGTTTTGAATATGGTGGTGAAAATCTTTCAGAAAGCTTTGCTCTCAGAGGCAAAACACTTGTGTCTCAACGCAAATCCAGTACTACATTTGCACTTTAATATGAAATTAAATCATTCAGCACATTTTCCTGGAGTAGCTAGTTAGAAAAGTATATGCATTTTCAAAAATTAAGTGCTATGTGGGTGATGTATGTTTTACTTTAGAGTATTTTAAATAGGAAATCATCTTTTCTGAAGGCACAAATTGCTAGGAACTTCATGTTTTTTTATTACTGGGAAAACAAGGTTCAATTCTAAAGGCATTAGGCAGTACGTATCTTAAATGAAACAATGGACAAAATTGAAACTGTATATTATCGACTGTCTTGCATTTTGCCATATGAATATACTTCATAAATAATTTGCTTTGATATCACAAACACACACCCACACACACGTGCGTGCGTGTGCAGGCACACAGACTAGCATGCCATGCTTGCATTGGCAAAATGCTGGCCTCAATCTCACAATCTTGCTTGGGCCAACTTCCCTGCAGTTTTCACAGGAATGCAGACAGCATGAAGACTGCGGCTTAGATCTCCTATGCTTCGAATTTATTTTGCCAGAGCATCCCTTCTTTCTCTGTCTGTCTCTCTCTTTCTCTAATGCATGCACACCTGCCTGTTTTTTCAGGAATGGCAGGCATTTACTGGGATGACAGATTATGCCAGAGGTGCCTTTGGCAGCCTCTCACCCTCAGGGCAACCATTGCTCTGGCAGCAGTGAGTCAATGAATAGTACAAGGTCATCCATCCCCCTGGTCCCCCTCCCCTTTTCCTGTGTGGGGCATGTGTTCCGAGGTACACTTCACTGGTTTGACACACGAGGTCATGGATGGTAGTCTCCAATTCGAGTCCACACCATGCAAGCAAAAGCACCAAGGCAGCTGGAGCTACTCATTTGCGAGTGGGATTCCTGCCCCAGTGCTGCACTACTACTGAGTCTTGCATTCCGACTATCTTTAGATGTTT
Source organism: Plecturocebus donacophilus (assembly GCA_004027715.1). Taxonomy (NCBI): domain Eukaryota; kingdom Metazoa; phylum Chordata; class Mammalia; order Primates; family Pitheciidae; genus Plecturocebus; species Plecturocebus donacophilus. Next base: position 103,656 of record PVKP010000940.1, on the reverse strand, counting down.
TCTCACTTGTGAAGAAAACCTATTAAAAGTGTATTTTTCTGTACTGCAGTGGTTTGTCAGGGTGTCTGCTAAACAAATGGGAACATCTGATTTTACATTTCATTTGAAAACTCTGAGTAGAAAAATCACCTGTGAATCTGCCTTTCCATAATATAATTAGTGCGAAAAATAAAAAGATGTCAAGCTTAATATTGGCATTGGTCAGATAACAAATTCTCTTATCAGAGAATTTACAGGGGCCCGCTGTAACCCAGAAAAACAGGAAAGGAGTATTGCTTGTCAATATAAATAGGCAATTTATGTTAGCAAAACTTGAGGGATTTCTACTCATCATCTATTGCAGGAAAAAATTAAGTTTCTCATCATGACTAACTCATATTTACTAATACATTCTATTGGAATGGCAAAATAGAAATTTAAAGGCAGAATAGCTTTTAGTTTTATTCAGGCCACATAATATCTAAATGTTTGGAAAATGAATACTTGGAAATTCAAGATATTGGGGGGAAGCAAGATGTTTTACTGCCGCCTTGTGGACAATTTAAAATAATTGAGTTTTTATTTATGTCTATGGTTAATTTGTGAATGCTGGTCAATAATAGAACCAGACAAAAATGGGTACAGGATAGAGGTGTGATATAATCAAACATTAATTATTTAAATTTAGTCAGAAAAAGTGTTTTTTTAACCCAAGGAGATCCATAAAGTCTTCAAGTGATTATAGTTCAAGAAATTCTTGACACACGCAAACAGGAGATAGGAGGAAAGGCAATGAAATTGAATATTCAGTAGTAGAGTTTAACCAGAATCGTGTTCTAGCTTTTTTTTGTTTTCTAAATCCGAGGGGTTCCATGAGCACCACATAGTTTTGCCACTATATTTCAAGAAAATTTACAAAATCTCAGTTAATTATCATAGAATTAAATGCAGCACCGGAGAAGCAGTGATAAGAAAAACTGGACATATTCTGGGGTTCAGTCCAGCATTTTAACTTAGAATGTTTATTTAAACATAACTTGAGTTTATAAACTTGTTTTCTAGGGAGATTTATAGTGCTTTCTGATTTTGGCTGGATTGAAAAAGTCCCGCTTGACTTCCTGCTAAGAACGTGCTTGTGTAAACCACCTTCTTCTTACACTTTGGCATGAAAAATATATTTTCGTTGGACACATTTCTAATCACAAACAAATGTTCAGGTAGATGCTTAATTTAAAGCAAGCTACCAATATCATGGAAATAGCATACTAGAATGTTTCAGCATTCCAGCACCACATAAATTCTTGTTGACAAAGCACTAACAAATATATTGTTATTTCTAATTTCCCATTGTTCTTCTGTTGGATAAATACCTATCTAGGTCTGAATCAATCCATTAAGAAAAAGATGCCTTAACAATTTTGGGCGGTGATTTTAATTTAAAATTAAAAAAGCAAATTTACATTTGTAATTAAAAACATTTTAAAGCGTATCAAATAATAAGATAAACAGCTTTAAGATTAGAATACCGTTTTCAATAATTCTGTAGCCACTATTGAATCATCATATTTTTTTCCCTGGCAGGGAAAGCACTTCCACTGAAACAATCTGAAACCAAACAATACATAATCTAAATGTTGCTAAATAATCTAAAATTTAAATTACTCATTTTTATTATTAAAATACTTTGATCTGAGTGAGAAGTCTCTACAGAAAAATAAAAATAAAATAAACATAAACCCATGTTCTTACCAAACACTAAGCAACTCTCTATAGGCTACATAGCAGGGTTTAGTGATTTTCCTGATTTTTCTCTTGGTCTGGAACATGACAAACTTTAAGTGAATGTCATTTTCCAAATTTCTGTTTTGTTTTTGATGTAGTAAGGAAGACTTTAAGATCACTGATAAATGTAGTGCTCCTCTATTTTTACAGCAAAAATTTAGTTCTAAGTTATTTCACAAAGATGTTATTCATGCCATCATCAGTAAGATAATAATCTTTTATTTTTCAGCATTGTTGAATGTTAATTATATATTATGCACTTTACTTGCATTCTCATAATAACCTCATCACAGCCAATAAATAGATTGTGTTATTATAATTTACTTTTTACAGATGAGAAAATGAAGGTTCAGAGAGGGTAAGTAAATTAGCTATGATCACATAGCCTTTCAGTGGTCCTCCTAGCAGCACCAATGACTTTGTGTGCCTCAGTACTTCCTGGACATCCCTCTGGGGAATCGGCTTCACCTGTTTTTTTTTCAGTGAGTGGCATTGCTTTTTAGTGGTACTCTGGCTCATCACAAAAGACCATTCAAAAATGTTGAAGCAAGTATTCAACAATTGCAAAATATGTTTATTATTTACTAGTTGGTTCATTGAATGAACTTTACTGAAAGCATTTTCTGTTCTGAGTATAGTACTGGGAACAGAGATAAGATAATGCTGCATCCAGAATGGTAACTGAATGTTTGGAGCTTACAGTTTAACGTCAAACAATGAGAAAGTTTCAAAAACATAAACGTGAGTAGGACCTAGTTCTTCATGATAGAGAAGAGAAAAGCAGTAGTTTGGAATCAGGTAGAATTCAAACGGCTCTGCTTTTATTTTTGAGAAAATGTGAAGCCATTAGTTTTTCTGCCTTTGTTTCCCCTTCTGTATAAACAGGTTTATTCAGACCTGTTTAGCACAAATGCATGTCATGTTCCTGACCTAAGTTAGGTGGCCATGCAGAGTGATCATTATTCCAACAGGTCAGGGGAAGAAACAGAAATGTAAACAATTCAGTGATTATGTGAAAAGCCCCATGCTGATGATAATGACAAGGCTTTTGGTAACCTGGGGCAGGGAATCATGCTGGAGAGAGTGGATGGAAACTTCAAATGGGAAGTGATATTTGACTTGGGTCTTCAAGGATGAGAAGCAGCCTGCTGAGCACCTTCACAAGCAAGGACATAGCTGGGTGTTTCATGGAACCAGAAAGTCAGAGTATTCGTAGGATTGGAAAAAAAGACGGCAGCCCGTTCTCCAAATTCCTAAACCCCCAATTTTAAGAACTGCACTCTAAATGAATTTTATGATATTCTCTTCCTGTATCTTTTAGGAATCTTTGACTGTAGGTATAGGTAAATGCAACTCAAACTGAATTAAATTAGTAGAGAATTTTCTGGTTCAACTAACTAGAATTTCAAAGCTAACACTGGCATCCAGTGAAGCTTATCCAGATACCATCATGCCCTGTTCTGCTATTCTCTGAGCTCTACTTACTTCCATGTGATAATGTCATTTTCAAGGGAGGTTTCACTCTTAGCAGCAACAATGTCTGCAAATAGTGAAGTCAGGTCTCATGGAGTCAATGGGGTCACATTCTTATGCTTTAACCAAACACTGTGTCCTAGAGGAAAGACAAGCTGATTTGCTACCACAGTTTGGTTTGTTTGACCTCTTCAAACCTTATGTTGAAATTTGATTACAAATGTTGAAGCTAAGGCTTAATGGGAGGTGTTTGAGTTGCAGGGGTGAATCTCTCATGAAGAGAGGGATGCTCTCCCTAAGATCTGGGTAGGGGGTGAAAAAGGGTGGTGAGTGAGTTCTCATTCTGTTAGCTCCTGCAAAAGCTGGTTGTTAAGAAGAGTCCTGGCACCTCCCCCTTTCTTGTTCATGCTTTCTGTCTCACCTGCACATGCTGGCTCCTTTTTGTCTTTCACCGTGAGTGGAAACAGCCTGAAGCCCTCACCAGAAGCAGATGCTGGTGCCTTGCTTTTGTACAGCCTACAGAACCAGGAGCAAAATAAACCTCTTTTCTTTATAAATGATTTATCCTCTGGTATTCCTTTAGAGCAACACAAATGGACTAAGACATTGGCATAAACACTCCCCAAGAGCAGGAGCACTTCCACTCAAACCACAAGGGTATGAATGAGAGAAGTAATATGGCAGCTATTGGCTAATGGGAGAAATGCAACCAATCAAAATCTAATACTGTCTCCTTATCTGATGGAGTCTCAGAGTCTCCCTGCGAGTTGAAGTTGATCCCTGGAAGGGCTGGCATCCAACCTCTTATGAAATGATTAAATTAAACAAACGTAGATTTTTACACAAGGAATATATTCATTGACTCAGCCATGAGTGATACAACAAAAAAGAATTCCCCAGAATTTATTTACCAGTCCTTGAATGTGCATCCACAAAGGTGAGATGTACTCTGAATCAAGCGCATTTTGAGGGTAATTCTGAAAAACACACTGAAAGCATTTCTCTTTAGTTCATATTTCTTTAGAGTTTATATTTTTTCATGCTAATACAGGGCCTGGAATGAGTACTAATATGATGGCATCAAGAAAATTTAAATGAAAGTATTTTTCCTTTGTCTTTCTCAAAATGTTTCCCTTGCGCAGGCTTCTAATATCTATAGCTGTAGAAGTGTCATCATTACTTAGCTGGAATGTTTGCATTATTAGAACCACATTAGGCAGTAAGCAAAAACACATGCCCGAGAGTCTAGTTATGAGATTTGTGCATGTTTTCTTTGAGTTGAAACAAAAGAATAATGACCAGCAGCATTCAGCAACTTAGCCTTGTCTCTATCCTATTAGGATCATATTCCCAGGAGAGAGCTCTGGTTTAAAAAGCTATTTGCAAATGTGTAGCGACTTTTTTGCATGTAATATTTCACAAAACAGTTACAGAAAAGAGGGAGGGTGGGGTAAGCACTAAACGTCATGACTTGAGGAGGTCTTTTTTCCTGAAATGACGAGTGAATGACAAAAATACTGAGGAAAATAATGATTTGTGTTTTTCATTTAGAAATGTATGGGGATTTTTTTTCCCATTTGCAGCTTTTAGCTTGTAGAGAAGGGTCTTTGAAACGTTCAACTTGATGGTGTACCTTGATTAGTAGGGACTATAGTAATGTGCATTTGCAGCTTTTAGCTTGTAGAGAAGGGTCTTTGAAACGTTCAACTTGATGGTGTACCTTGATTAGTAGGGACTATAGTAATGTGCTGAAAGAAAGTCTTATCACTTTGTTTTCATTCCTAATACAGACATGTACATTGTCTTATCCAAAGTCTATAAATTAAGTCTAAGGGAAATACAATTTCATTTTATTTCTCTATTCAAGGTGTTTCAATGTATCTCACTAGAGAAAGTTCCTAAACTGTTGACAGCTTAGTTGGGACAATCATTCATTTATTGAATATTTAGTGAGCCCTACTATGAGCTAAATTGTTTGAGCTCCTGCAGATGTAGAAATCAAGAGTCTTTACTTTCATAGAGATAAGGCCAGGAGAAGGGCAAAGAATAATTAATTCTATGTTTGAGGAACATTTTAAAAAGAAAGGGAAGGATAACTAGTAGAGAGAGCTATGAGGACATATGAAAAGTGGATCTAAGCTAGTCTGTGGGGCAGGTGTTCAGAGGTTTCTGGGAAAGTGGCTTTTAAGTTGAGATCAGATAGGTGAATAGGGCTTAGCTGCGTAACACAAGAAGACAGGAAAGAAGTCTCCAAACTGAGAAAGAGCAGGATTCAATGCAAGACTCACAGACCAGTATTGGAGGTGAGAACACAGCAAGGGTGTTCATGGCTGGTGATAACCCAAAAGTGGTAGAAGGCAGATACTGGCAGGCCTCGAAATGAAAGCCAAGTATTGGTACTTCCCTTATTGGCAGAAGGAAGCCATTGTTGGATTTTAGTATGGGAGTGTGTGATGGTTAATATTATGTGTTAACTTGAGTGCCACAAGGTGCCCAGATTAAACTTTATTTCTGGATGGGGTTAGCATTCCAATCAGGGGACTCAGTAAAGTAGGTTGCCCCTTTCAATATAGATGGGCTTCATCCAATCAATTGAGGGTTTAAACAGAACCAAAAGCCAAGGAAAGAGGAATTCATCCCGTCTTTCCTGCCTCACTGTTGTAGCTGGAGCATCTCATCTTGTCCTCTCGTGCCCTTAGAATGGGATTTACACTGTCCGCTTCTCTGGTTCTCAGGCATTCAGACTCAGGCTGAATCTCCAGCTTGGAAATGGCAGATTGGTGAATTTCTCAGTCTCTGTAATCTCATGAGCCAATTCCTGACAATACATTTTTTTTCATACCTATTTATACATATACAACCTTTTGCTTCTATTTCTCAGTAAAATCCCAACTAACATAGAGGGTAACATGGCTGGATCTGAATTTTGAATTTTACATGATTGCTCTGACTTCTGTATGGAGAAAGGGTTTCAACATGTGTATGGATTATAAATAGAATGCTTTCCTCCTTGTAAAACTTGATTTTCCTCCTCATTTGCTTTGAGATGGCAACAAGGACTCTGGATATAAAGACCTTCAGTTACCAGATTAACAAAAAGCAGATTCATTCTGACAAGTTATTTCACCAAACGTTTTATGAAATTGGAGAGTTTTTGGCTTTATGTACTTTTTTCATCCAGAGGCTATATAAGTACTATGGTAACTTCCAAATTTAAGAATACGTAAAAGATTTAGCTGTGGGAGTTTTCTTTTGGAAACAGCCAGAACTAAAGCCTATAGGTCACCAACCAATTTCCAGCCTTTAAAATTAGTTCCACTGAATTATCTTCTAATAATTATGTTTCTCCATCCTATCTTATACCCCCATAAGATTTTAGTCATATGACATACAAAGTATTTGAATGACTGACTTTCTACTTCTACCTTTTAAGAAGTCTGCAGCACTCAGTATATGTAATTATGAGAGATCTTATATTTCCCCTAGCAAATTTTTGTCCAAAAAGAATAGAAATGTTCTTCTTAATTCAACGATTGTGCTCTTCATGTCATTAACAGAAAGTCAGACTTATTGGACTCGATTAGGCTGGAAAAATAGAAGTTCCTGGTTTTCTAGAAAATTCGCTTTCAGGATGCTGCCAATTCCCTCTTTGCTTTGGCTGTTTGACATCACAAGGCCAGAGTCAGGCCCACCTCTGCTATCATAAATGACATTTAATATGTATTCAGTGGCCTCATAAGCCTAGAATTAAATTGTATTAAGTTTTTCTTTAATCTTTTTGCCTGAATTTTCTCTTTACTTACTGCAGATGCGCATATTGTTGTAAGTTATCTCAAGTAATTTTAAAAAGGTGGAGGCATTGATAAATTTAAATTTTTGCTATCTTTAACTGCCCCAACAAAAACATCTTACCAAATCTTTTTAGGTGTATTAAAATATATGTTAAGTAATATTTCAAAACCATATTTCCAACTTTGAAATTGCTGTGGGATTGGAATGCTCCAAAAACCCAAAGAAATCATCTGTAGTAACATGGACCCACTGAAAAAAAAATTCTGTCTACATATAGCTAACAAGACAGCAGAAGCCAAAATTTGTCCCAAGGCTTCTCAATAATTGATCTAAACGTGCTGTGCATCTGAATGAATTTCACTGTAGCAAGATCAGAGTGAGGTGCATTGACCACAGTGAACCATGCTGGAGAACATGTCCCGGCTGCAGTGGCCCCTCGCATGAGTGTAAACACGACCTCAAAAGGAAGGGGAAAGTCAGCCTGAGACGGGCTTAGCCACCATCACTGTCATCTCGCTTTTCTTTCCAATCAGCAGAAGGCCTATGAGCCCACAAGTGCTTTTAACTAAAAAGAAAATGTTTTTGTCCTGTGGTCATGCCATCCGCTGAGGAAAAAGAGAGGCTATCCATTTTTTAAAATATTTTCTTCTATTATCAACAGGTCTTTAAGAGAGATAATATGCAATTAATTTTCTTTTTTCTTTCTTTCTTTAAAAACATTAAACATTTTGGTGGTTTAAACGATTTAGTCAATTCCAGGACATGGATAGTTAGGGTGTCAGCAATGCCCCCAACCGAATGTCATTAAGTGTGCAACAATGACTTTAAAATAAGTAGCTTTTTGGAAGTTATGTCTTTGAAGTTTCATTAATTAGTCATATCATTGGGAATGTATGGCTAAAGTAAATTACAGTGTTTAAAATATCTACTCTTTCAATGTGAAAAATGAAAGGATCCTGCTACCTTGTCTTTATACTAATGAAGATATTATTAATTGGTTTAGCAAAAACATAGATCTAACCATAATGTGCAACAGTTATTAAAGATAATTAACTACAGATCATTGGTTTGAAACATCTAGTCCAAAATGATTTCTGAAGGGCACATTATTCTACGAGATAAAATAATTAAATTTCTAACTGCTGCATGAGACAACTCTGGCATATCTAGCGTTTTAATTTCTTTTGTTCTATTCTCAGGGTACTTTTACTGTTTTAGGTTTTGAAAAAGCTACCCATGTTTCACAGTGAGCCCCCTGTTCAACATGTTTTACCAAAATCTTTCATGTCTAAGGAAAAATTATGATTGAAAGAAAAGGACTACAATGACACTAGACCTAATAAAAAGCCCACATAAATTCAGCTTCTTTTTACTGGAGAGAAGAGTATGGTAAATCAAACAAATAGAAAACGAAACAAGTTACTTTAAAGAAATACCTTTGAAACATATCCCTCACAGAATCTATTTTTTAAAAGAATGGAAAGTCTCACATTTGCAAAATAAATATGGAAAAATATACGTATGGACAAATACCAGGTACTCGTGGATTAATGAATAATGTAATTATGTGCCTACACATAAAATAAAATTAAACAATTACTGTAAAAACAATTGAGGCAGTAGAACAGAAGGCTGTTTAGCAAAAGCTGTAAGAGACAAAAAGTTCTGGCTACATGGCTAAAAACAGTTTTGCTTGGACTTTACTATTTGAAGATTGGTTACATTAAAGGGAAACAAAATTAAGACTCGTATGTCAATAACAGTAGTTTTAGGAATGCTAAACAAAATAGGACCATAACATTGGAAGCATGTCATGATGTCTACTGGTGATCACATTTAGAATGAGTCCTGATGTCTATATTAATGTCAATGTCAGATGTCAAAATTAAAAAAAAAAAATTCTGACCAGGAACTTGCTTTGTATACAAGCCAACAGTAAAAAATAATAGTGATGTTCTTTTCTTTAAGAAGCAATTCAAATTTATATTAAGTCTAAATTTGTGAAAGGCCTGGAAAATGCCCCAGCTGAAGACTTACGTATAAATTATTATTTTTTAGAAATATTATTAATATCTTGCTTTAATCTAGTTAGTGTGAACTTGGCAAGATAGGATTAAAAAGCCATAAAAATAAGGGCATTTTTTTTTAGGACTGAAGTTTAGAGACACAAGTGAATGAGAAAATTTTGAGCTGCTAAGTTTATACTGATGCTGATTTCATGTACTTGGAAAGAACAAAACCAAAATGCTTAATGCATGCCTTTTTTGGCCTAACACACAATAAAACATAGAAATCCCTGAAAAAGGTAATGCATGGAGGGAAAATAGGGTTTGAAGCTAAAAGTGAGTGAAGTCATTACAATCTTCTTCATACGGACCAATGTTTTTGAACGTGTGTACGATGAACTGCTAGTCTCTTAAAAACAAACAAAGGTTCTATGGTCAAAGGCTTAGGAATACATCATACTGTATCTTCCTTTTATAGATTCAGAGCATATAAGCAAACTTAAAGGCTCCAAAAAGTCTCGCAGTCACAATATCCACTTAACTTGGCTCTCAGACTTTTATTTTCCTCAACACTGGTTCACAGGAAATTAGTATTTCTGATAACACTTGGGAGGGGGACCTCTGCTCTGAGGTACTTTGTGAAGGTATGATTGGTTTGATTTCAGGACCCTCAGAGTCCCTTCTATAGTCCTTTGATGACGTCACATTCCCTTACCTTCAGCCACCTATGACTTTCTTCCTTCTGAAGCCACTTTTAAAGGTTTGTTATATACTTGGAACTTAATATTTAAGTTGCCTTGTTATTTTTCCTAGGCATATTTGCTTCTAAATGGTTTGTTCTTAATGTAGAATAAAAGACCAACAAAATAATATCTGGTATTGCAGAGCTTGCGGTGGGTGGCAATGAGAATTTTTTTTAGTCTCACTGATAGTTTAACACCAATAACTGCCCCTTTCAAAGGTGAGGAGACAGACAGTGGGTGTGAACAATGGGCTTGCCCAAGGGTGTGCAGCCAGTAATGCAAAGCTGTGTCTTGACCCTGTGTCCTTACGTTGGCAAATTCAGGGCTTTGCTATTAGTCTGTGTTCTCTTATATTTTTGCATATGTGTCAAGAGGAAAGCATGCCAAACGTAACCAGAAGTCCTAAAATGATAGCCTCTAAGCTACATTAATCTACAGGTGTATTTATTTATCTGTTCAATGGTTAATTTAAAAAATATAGAGAATTAGTTTCCAACAGTCAATATTTAAGAGGTTCCATATAATAATCTAGATTCTGTCTTCTCCCCAAAAGAGCAAAGGACTTTGTAACAGACCCAGTGGCTGAGGCAATTATGATTATGGCTACCCAATTTAGAAAAGGCATTCTGGTGGTAAATCCATTGGGCCATAGTCTCTACCACTCCTTAATGCCCCTTGACATGAATGAAGCAAGAGTCACTTATTGCCTTACTCACATTGTTAATTAATTGTTTGATTTGAAGGCTTCTTATATTTTTAATCCCTGGTATCAACAACCTTATATATCCTACCTTTCTGTTATGTCTCTTTTCCCTATAAAAATCTTCTTCATTTCCTTGATAGGGGAAGTACTTCAAATTGATCACCAGAATGTTGACTTTAGATAAGTAACTGGAACCCGACTGCACTCAACATTCCAGGAGAAATCAACCACCACCCCCACGCCTCCAAACCCTGACTGCTTTGGGTCACCCTGACTAAAATCTTCGGCTTTTCCAGTTCCAGCCACACTAGCCTGATGTCTGTTACCACCAGCATTGTGGCAGGTTTTTGCAGCTCACATTGCATGAGACCCAAAAGACAACTGTATATGGAACCAGCACCCCAGTCATGATTTGGTGAGAAGACACTTTCCCTTCATCTTCGTGCATTATGCATCTTTTCATGGGAAAGACGTCCCAGATGACTGAAACTATAGCTCAATAGTTCATGGCATTTAAGAAATGATGATATTTTCTTCCCTACTTGATTTCAATCTCTACAACCTCAGGAATGTGTGATACATATTTTCAGCTAAAATAGTAGAACTTCCCTTGGGCTATACATAATCATATTCGATAGTGTACCAGCAAGAGATGGGTTTTGGTGAGGAAAGCAGCTTACTTCTAGGCTTTCCCCAAAATCAGAAAACAGAGTGGTCAACATTTTCATTATTAATAGGCCTATGAAATCAGCGTGAACTCTAAAAACCTGAGCCCTGGCTTTTCCAGCCTCCTCCTTTGAGTGTCAGCCATTCAATGTTCCTGTCTTCCTCTGCTGCTGTGAGAGTGAGCTGAGGGGAGGTTATGGATGTGCTGTAATCAGATGGAGAGGTGGGGCCATCTGCTCTAACTTCCTACGTTATTGTTGGCTCAGTAGCTGCAGCTTTGGTTTAGGTCTTTTAACAGTTCATTTAATTGAGGAGGAGGGAGTGGATTCAGAATAGAAGGTCCGTGGTATAGGGGAATTCTCTTTATAGGTTTTCTGATTCCTCTTTTCTAACTGTCCTCTTCTAATTCCTTCCCTATTCTCAAATCCATTCTTTTTGTTTTTGGTTTTGTAAATCCCCCTTTTTCTTTTCTTTCTTTCTGGACAAGGAATTGCTACTCTTGCATAGATAGTTACTGAGTCAGTTCTTCCCAGCACTAAGTCCAAGATCTTTACCACCAACTATTACTTACTCATGATATTTCAAATGTTAGTACATAGTGTCTTCTGGGATATTCTTGTTACATTTGAACTGCATCCAGTGACACCGATTCTTACCAAACTGTCAATACCACAAGCATGTCCTCTTAACATGGGTTTTCTAGATATATATTTTTAAAAGGCTGTTGAGCATTATTTGACAACTTTCTTTAATGGGTTACATTTTGGACTAGGAAAGATTAGGTGGAATCTTTCATTTTTCAGTCCGCAAAATTTGTCTTTCTTTTAGAATTTATTCTCTATTCTTTCTCTCTCTCCTCTGTCTCTCGATCCCTCTCTCTTTAAAACTATATTCTCTTTCTCTGTGTAAGACAGCTTCACCTCCAGGAAAATGGTGACTATATTTAAATGAGATCACATGACTCTAACCTGCTCTAAATATTGCCTTATTTTTCAGCCATGTAACTGGATCCCTATACAAAAATATATGTGACTTTATTCTGGTTTAGTGACATAACTGTACATTAATCTATCTCTCCGCTTTTTAAAATAAGTTTATTTTTAAAAATTGGCAGTTTTCACTTAAAATTTAAGTAAGCAGCAAGGGCAACAGACAAAGAAAGAGACTTGAAATTTGAAATGCATATTTAAATGGAAAATAAAGCTTGCTTAGCAGATATCTATTTTTTGTTATTAATTTACTTTGGAAAAATATAAGAAAAGTCAATGCTGGAAAAGAAAGTATAATAAGAACTTCCAAGAGGAAGCATGTATTGCCAAAAGAAAAAAAAATGAGAGTCTTGATCAATTCTCTGATTAAAAAAAAGGTCCATTATGACACAAGCCACCATTTTCACCCTTCCGATCTTTAGTTTTTCCCCACTCAGCTCAAACACAGCCTCAAAGTCCGGCTCAGCTCCAGCACACAGAACAGGCAAAGGCAACAGAATGACATGAACTGGGGAGATGGGATCTCTTTGGTGTTCTTGTGCTCTTTCACATCCTGACTCTCAATCATTCAGTCATCTGTGAACAAAGGCCCACGCTAAACTGTGCTGTGTATGGTCAACAATTACTTTCTAGTAGATCTACTTATTTCATTTCAGATGAATAGTGCCTGCTGCCCCCACACATGATCAAAGATAAGAATTCTTATGCTTTGGCTGTATGAGTACTTACATATTAGGAATATTAGAATCACAAGACTCAAATTTGACTTCTGCCTCTGGCAGTTACCAACTTTGTGACTCAGAGGAGTTAGTAAGATTCTCTTGTCTCCAGTTTTTTTTTGTAAAATATTAATAACAAACTGTACTCAATTTAGAAGGTTGACTGTGGGGGTTAAGGGAGTTGACGACTATTAGAGTTGGAAACTCGAAGTTACTCTGAATAAAGTGGGCTAGGTAGAAGATAGTAAATGGCGACTGGGATACAGGCTCTGATTTGAAGGGACTGGTGGTGCCTGTGACCAACTGGAGGCTTTCTGTCCTTCTAAATAAGCTGCTGTTCCCATTTGGCTCTAGTGAGTTTTTGCAATGTAAAAAATGCGGACCTGGTGTTGCCAGGTTTTCCGGGAAGCTGGAAATCCGGACTTTTATGTGAAACCTCACAATTTTTAGTTTTTTGGCAATTAATTCAAATTTAAAGCACTGTGCAAGCCAAACAAAACACATCTGCAGGCCAAATAAGCGGTGGGAGGCTCCCGTTGTGACCTCTGATGTATGTGAACATGTTTGTAACAGAACCTGCCTCGGTATAGATATTCCATAAATATTTGCCTCATCTTTTCATTGCATGTGATATCCAACATGAGGAAAGAAAAATAATCAATTTGAGCTTTTCAGAAAATCATCAGATTGCTCACTCTTAAGTTTCAGATTGATTACTTAAGTCATACATTAACATGCTTAGTCTTATCCACTGCTATGTTAAAATGCTCAACCTGGGTAAAGCTTCTACTTTGGAAAATGTTACTGGGTCCTGTGAATTTGTAACAGAAGTTTGAATTTTTGTTTGAAAACATATTTAAAATGTAGTGAAGACAATTCTGAATCATCTCAAGGAAAATTCACATTTATTTTAAAAAATCAACTTTTTAACTGACAAATAAAAATTGTATGTATTTATGGTATACAACATGATGTTTTGAAATATTGTGCTGTGGAGTGGCTAAATCAAGTATATGTATTACTTTCCATACTTATGCTTTTTTTGCATGGAGAAAACATTTACGATCCACTGTTTTAGTAATTTTCAAGTATACAATACATTTTTATTAACCATGATCATCATGATGTGCAATAGATCTCTTGGACTTACTCCTCCAGTCTAACTGAAATTTTGTACTTTTGGACCAACATCTCCCCAAACCTCCCACTCCCCAGCCTCTGATGATAACCACAGGAAAATTCACATTTCTGATGTTGGCCTGAGTTCTTTTGGATTCCAGTAAGTGAGCAACTCTAGCCTGGATTTTTCTCTTTGTCCTCAGAGGAGCAAGACCTGGTTTTAACTGCTACATCTTCATGTTGCTCACTCCTTAAGTAGTTTAACTTACTTTTTAACTGTTACATGCCAACAAAACAGGTTGCTTAATTGGTTTGACCTTTCACAGTATTTTTTAATTTTTCAATCTTAGTTTCATAGTTCCATCTGGCCCTTTAAAACGACATCTGGTTAACTGTACTTAACCAGCTGATCACTGTACAGTTATTTTTAAATGTAATGTATGCTTAAACAGATGTTATTTTTATAGATGTGGATCTAAACTGCACTTGTGTACGTGCTATGTCTGCATAAACTCTTTCTGCAATTCAAATGTTGACACCCAAAATTACAAGCCAGAATGCTTATGAACTCCACTATTATGGTACTGCACTTTTGTGCTGCTTGTTAGGTAAACATCAATTCAGTTCTTTTTTTCTTTCTTCATTGCACATAAATAAAACATTAGCATTTAGTTTATAAAGTGATGAACATTTTGCTGTGTTGGATTTAGCTTTATAAATACAACTGCTGTCAGCAAGAAAAAAGGATTTATTGAATAAATAATAAGAAAGCTAAGGGAAAATGAAAATATATATATTATGCAAAACATGGTGTCTGTCAACAGGTCACAAAGGGGCTTCAGTGCTCTTGGTATGGCTGCTAGAAATAATTCCATCTCTGGAGTGCTGGCCCTGAAGCATTCTGGACCTCCATCTCATAGTGTCTTAGATTTAATCTAGGAAGCACGCTATAGAGAATAAATTCATTTTGTAGATCTCTGAATGCTTAATTGTCCAGGGTATATTAACATTTAGATCAATGTAAATGTCTTCTTACATGAAAAACATTGAGAACACATGATAACAGAGAAACCTAAAAGGCCATTCAGTCCTACAGCTTGATTCTGAAGTCTTCCTAACAGGAAAAGAAAAGAGAAGAAAATGACAAGCAGTTTCTGTATAGTTGGAAAGGTTTTGCAGTCATGAATGGATTATCACATCGAGTATACCTTGTGTCAGAGAGAACACAATCTTACCAACTGAGAGATCTCCAAAGAACATTACAACGGGTAGCATGCCCATGACAGGAGGTTGAATCTTCCTTGAGACAAAGAAAGTGGCCACGGTTGAAAATATTTTACTGAGAACTTTAAAAGTGTTCTCAAGGTTAAAAATTGCTGTTATACATAATACCTCAGTAATTGATAGACATTTTCTCTCTCCAGAGTCCATTTTCTGTGAAAAACACCACATAACATCTGTTCATAAACAGTCCTTCTGTGAAAACACTGACACAGGTCTTGAGCTTCCACAGGCTCAATTCCCCTGCCATGTGCAGATGGCATGATGTATTTATACAGCTGAAGCCTGTGTAACATAAGCCCGGCCATATCTCCAGGTAAGACTTCAGGCAAACATGTGCTGCTGTTCTCTAGCCTTACCCCAAGTTGTTCAAGGAGTTCCTTCTGACACAAAGACAAATTGTTTCCCACGAATGCGTGGTATTCGTCAGAAAAATCACCTTCGGCAATCAACATATAACTCTACAGAGATAAGGACATTTCTAGTCTTTTAAAAAGATTCCACAGAACACATTAATGAAAAACTAATTAGGGTTACAGAGGTATTTGGGAAACTAAATATGACTGTGATCAATCAGTTGCCTTTTTTTTTTTCTGCCTCTATGTTTAATGTGTGATGTTTTACTGGAATTAATTATTGCAACTAAAAGCAAAAAGTTTGGGGTTACGGGTTTAAATAATTAATGTTCAGTTTTTCAATAACGACCATGAGAGGAAGAATGTCCTTATAATGCAAGAAATTATTTCCCACATAACTTCCTTTGGTTTCTCCTGTTACACATGAAATAAAATGAAAAGCTCTACAAGAACAGAACTTCTTAACTGAGCATTTGTAGAGAAACACTTAAAAGATTCTAAACACTTAAGAGATTCTCAAACCCTGGTGAGCTGTCTTTGCTTTCCAAATCTGGTTCCCTTATTAATCACCAAGATATTGGTCCTTTGGCATTCTCTAAAATTGTTCTTTCTAAGAAAGAAGACAGACTCCAAGGACAAGCATATCCTGTTTTACATGATCTGGAGAAACAGTGACTTTAAGTAAAAGCAGGATGCTGGAGCTTCTGAAGGGTTTAGGGGCCTTGAGGACCACCCAAATAAACAGACCAAGGAAGCTATACATATGCATATCTTGGGTTTGTTTGTACCTGTCTTTGATTACACAGCTGAAAGGCATATGAAAATCACCATCAGAGAAACATATCTATGGTACCCTTATGTAAGATAAACTATTTGTATTTTATTCTTCATGAACAGCACAGGCAAGTTCTTGTTGTATTTGACCAGCTGGGATCAAATAAATGCTACCCAATGCTTGGATTTTGTTGTCGTTGTTGTTGTTGTTTTGCTGTGGCTTCAATCTCTATTGAAATACATGAGCTTTCTGGTTTGTGCATTTCAAAGGTGTTTTTACAGCATTGATGAACTCTCAACTTACTGACTATTCTTTGTAGTGGCTTATCAGTTCAGGCTACAAAATCATCTTTGGTAAAGATTTGCACAAGAAAAAAGCCATTTGAGAGTAGAATGAACTAAGGACTCTGGAAAAGTTCTTCTAGGGAGACAATTTTGGGAATCTGTGTCTATATCATGAGCAAAACACAGCTACGTTTGCTCTTCCCTGGCTATCCCTGACTCACACAATAAACTTCATTGGAAATATAGGGAAAATAATCAAAATGAAAATAAAGTTGTGTCTTCAAACCATATGTCAAGAAGGCTCTTCACTAAATATAGAACTGTATTGTTTGGAGGAATAATAGAAGAGTCCAAATTCAAATCATATTTTTCATTTGACATACACTTAACATGTTATGGTAGGCACAACTTTCCTGGTTTTGGCTATTCATTTCTTTGGATAACCAAACTGAACATTGAAGGACATGCATTTTTTTACCTGATACACAGGCACATAATATTGATGACAGCCTAAATTTGTTAGAAACACTTTTGTTTGTTATATTCCACATTACCATGGTATGTTAGGTTCATTTTGGCATATATAATGCTGAAAAAATGGAAATACAATAAATACCAAATAATACGGGACTGATTATTGGTAGGAGAAAATTATGTCATTACGGTAAGTGAAAAAATCAAAATAACAAATTGTTTATATACTATACAATCTCAACTAAATATATGGCATAGGCAAGCATAGAAAAAAGACCTGGAAAAAATATGCCAATGTACCAAAAAAAAAAACACACACAAAACCGTGGTTCTGGGTAATAGGCTTATGGATTGGATTATGATTTTTATCTTTTTATTTTTATATAGTTTCCAAATGCTTTAAATTGAACATACATTAATAATCAGAAAAAAAATTATAAAAAGCATATAAGGCATTTTATCCCAAGAAAAGCATTTGTTAGTCTATTAATAGTTTTGGTGGCTTTGAGCAGGAATATAAGTTGCTATGAAATATACTGAGTTATATTTTTGACAAGATTTTATGAAATTTAGAAAGAGATAGTTTAGGAAAGTCTTCCTCCTCCATGTACCTTAGGAGACACCAATAGTTTGTTGCCTAGATACTGAAATTATGTCCTAGATGATCTCCCTGACTTTATTAACCTATGCCTCCCTCCCTCCTTTCCTTCATTTACTGATTTATATCTCTGTTCCAGGTGTTTCAGAATGGGAATTGCAATAGAGATGTCCGTGTGGAATTTGTAGCCTAGGAAGAGAGACAGTCGGTGAACAAGCAAGGAAATATGCAGTGAACATGCAAATAATATTGCAACTGCGAGGGTGCACCTGAGGAATGATGAACCATGGAAAGAAGGGGCAAGCAGCCCTGCCGTTTGCAGAGTGAGAGAGAAGAAGCCTTTTATTTGGCAGCAACATCTGTGATGAGACCTGAAAGCGTAGGAGGAACCGAATGGGTTCTGCCCTGTGTGGGAGGATGCTCTAGGAGTATGCTGGGAGCGTCTCCAGGAGGCCAACTTGCCATTCCATCCTGAACCCCCTCCACACCCCAAGAGTGCTTCACATATAGGAAACAAATATTTACTAAAGTGGCTTGATTTGAAAGATATGTCATTTAAGTCTTAAAAACAGTAGGACGTAGGCTGACTGAGTTAAATCTTACCAGTCTATAGCTCACCTTAATCCTGCTTCTGAAAACTGCCTACCTGCCATGAGGTCTCTCTCAGAACCAGGTAGACCAACACACTGGTCCTAAATCTTGAAGTCATTCCTCTAGAGATGTAGAGACTTGGGATAGTTTAAAATGCATTCTCCATTGAAATGGAATGAAAGCTGATCTCTATATTGTGCCTTGATGTCAAGTCGGTGATAACTATGAATATCAGACTAAGCAAAATTATTCCTGAATCCCTGTCGCTATGCTCCAATCAAATTTCTAAACACTTTAACTCCGTGTTCAATGGTCAGTTAGGATTGTCCACATATGTGGCTAGCTGCTTATAATTCTTCATGTTTTTCCTCAATAAAAATGTTTTGGCTTAATCTCAAAATCATCAAAAAGACTAGACATAGGTTGGTCCAAACCACTCATTCTTTTTGAAACTGTAGCAATTACTTTCCACCAAAAGGATGCCCACCCAGTTGGAAGAAAGCTGGAAGAGTGAAAGAATTTTTGCCTTGATTGATGCCAGGAATGGCTTTGAGTTATTTTTCCCCCCCACTGGATTGATCAAATCAAGCCTTTCTGCCCTTAAAAATATAAACAGTACTATGTCCCTCAGCCTGATGAGGGCAATGACAGATCTACTATGGATGAGGAACATCAGACACTCTCAAATAACATCAAATTTAAGAACCTAGAAAAAAATATACTCTACGATTGTGAGTGATAGCGTCAATTCCGGAGACGAGAGCCTGGATAAAGGTCAGTGATGATGAATACGCGAAATGATGAACCTTCCACCTCCAATGAAAACAAGATGTTGATCATGAAACTAATATTTCCAGTGTCTGGTATTTAAAAATCTATCACAAATAACTAGTGCCTTCCAGACACGTATAATTGATCCTACTTGTATCAACAGTAAGTTCCTTTTCAGGTTTTTTTTCCACGTTAACTTCTTTTTAACATGGTATTATTTTCCTTAAATGGCATTTCTACTGACAACTATGCTGAATGCACTGTATAATTATCATGTCTTCAGTTTCTTTTTCTACAGTTCTTTTTAATTACAAAATAATACCCTTCTGAAGAGCGCATCTTTGGTATCTTAACCATCGTTGGGTCAATATAGCAGTGTGTGCTCATTATCAATATATTTTAATTATTTCATTCTTTCTAATGCCACGAAATGCCTGGTAATTATGTTTGCATCAGGATAAATAATTAACGTTCTCTGGAGCAGAACCTCCATTACATTTCTTATTCCTTTTTCTTTTAGCCCTGGCAACGTAATAAATAGACAGGCATTTACCTGGGTTGATTAAATGTGGTCTTTTTTGGGGGAAAGAGCAACTTCTGGTGATTCAGGAATTGTTTTTCCACCAAGCTCAGAATTTTCTAGAGCCAGAGCTTGTGGTCTCCTAACTTGTCTTTAAACAGAGCAACGCTGCTTTCTTTACATTTCTAGGTTATCCTCTGTCCTTCTTCACGCCCTAATTCACCATTCTTCCCCAACCCTTATAGCAGAGTGTAGGTTGTGGAGACTAAGAATGCAAAGGCTATTTATATATGTAAAATTATTATATCATTTCCCTAT
Organism: Plecturocebus donacophilus; assembly: GCA_004027715.1. Taxonomy (NCBI): domain Eukaryota; kingdom Metazoa; phylum Chordata; class Mammalia; order Primates; family Pitheciidae; genus Plecturocebus; species Plecturocebus donacophilus. The sequence continues at coordinate 83,717 of PVKP010000940.1, read as the reverse complement.
ATTATATATGCATATAATTACAAAATTATTTTACTATATACAATTGTTATTTATAGTAGAAAATAAATTCTACTACAGTAAATTCTACTATATAAGGCAACAAAAACATGAATGATTTCACAAACATTTGTTAGCAGAACATATAGAAGCTCAAAAATAAAGTAACAAAGTGAAATAAGATAAGGTTCAGCAGGTGATGCTTGAGAGAAAAGTCCTGAGCTGGGTGAATGGAGTGAATGTGTTGTGGCAAAGATTCAAGACAAGTTTCATTTCTTCATTGTTAATGGGAAAATTGCTTCTTAGCAATTTGGGGATATACATTCCTTGAAGGTGCTCTTTCAAGAGGAGAGGAAAAGTCCTATGGCTGTGTGACCTTGGACACGTTACTTAATCTCTCTGTGCTGCAGCTTTCTCAACTGTAAAGTAGGCCTGATAAGGGTGCCCAAGTACACACTTTTATAATGCCAGGTTTGTAATGCCAGTTGTTATTTGAAGACAGCTTTTAAACTCCTACAGTTCTTCAAACTTAACATCCAAATATCTTCAATAATTTCTCCAATTATTAATAGAAGCTTCAAATATTCTAATGGTTTTGGTCATTCTTTCATCTTTGCACAATCTTAAAGGTCTCTGATGAACTATGGGAGGCAGAAGAGAATGCCCTGCTCCAGAAAGTCTGAATAGCACAGAGCAAGATGAGAAAACTCCCCCGTCACTTTCATCCAACAATAAAACCTAAACTGTTTTACTTTTAAATTCTCAGTTTCTTGGTTTTATCTTTTTTCTTTCTCTCTTTGGATTATTTTAAAAGCCTAATAAATATCTTACTAATTCTTTTCAATGTCCCTCTATCTGCTGATTACTGGCTACGTGCCAATGATACAGAGTTGAAACAACTTTTCTAATTTCCACCTTTATAACAGTGTTAAGCTGGATAAAGCCAAGTGCTTGCTTTTATTTTGATAAGTCAATATTCCTAAATAGAAGGAACAAATATCCAGTAAGTTGACAAATCTCCTATTGAGATAAAAGCAGTCAGAGCAACCAGATTTTCCTTGAAGAAATGATTACATGAGAGGAGACAGAAAAAAAATTATTTATTATATGTAAACGATCATCATAGAGAAGAGCGAATTTACTTTGTGCATCTCTGAAGTGCCAATCTTAGACTGATTGGTCCAAGTTACAATTATCACAAATATTGTGAAAAAACAAATGTGAACAAAAGGTTGAATGTTATGACTTCTCTGGAACTACTCTGCCTAGAACTTAAATAGTAACTAATTATGGTCATTCCTGAATGTTATGACAAATAATATCACAGTATTTTATACTCTATATCCTAGACCTGGATAAATAACATGAAAAGTTTCTAATCCTGACATGTATTTTACTGAATTAATGCTTATGTAGCTTCAGAATCTTACCTGTCCTAAAGCCACATTAATTGAGCCTTTTATAAATCATATAATAAAATATATTTGTGCACCTATTGAGTGCAAAGCGGTCAGTTTGGGGAAGAGTTATTGTAATAGAATTCAGACAATTTAATTTTTAACTTTATCATCATGTCATATTTTATTAGGCATATGTTACATATTGCAAATGTAGAGAGATGCATTGCATGGTTAAGGCCCAAATATCTGTTCTTCTTTCTATGACCTTGAAAATAATGCCACCACTTACACTCTTACTATATTGAAATATTTGAAGAAGGGGTTGAAACAAAAACAACAAATATGAAGTTGTTGTTTTCATGCTCAGTAATATAAAAGGTGTTTCAATTTTCATAGAAAGTTTTACACTGGGATGTAGGCAAACTCCAATGTAATGAATTAGACATTGCTGTTCCCTGTATTTCTAGTTTATTCAGCTATAACTTTTCAAATATTGATATCTGAAGCCATACATACAAATTTTAAATGAGTAATTTATTATCATTTGTACTTTTAAAGGACTCCCTCAATAAAAGCAAAGTGAAAGGGGGAAATATAAAGAATGACTAAGATTTCAAATACTTCAATCAGCCAACCTGATCCACTGTTTAACGCACAGCATGAACCTCAAGAGGTGTCATTTGGAAGTGAGTATAATGTAAACAAAAATTTTAAAACAAGATTAGGCAATATAATATTGATCCTTGCATTTTGTTAAAACCAGAAACTAAGACAATTCAAGAAAATTGGATTTTCCATAGATTTTCTAAGTCCTGACAGTAACATTTCTGTAAAAGTGTTTTTTTGTATGAAATCTGTATGCAATAAAGACTATTTAGTAAACATGGCACCCTTTCTTAGAGATGACCGAAATCCTGTACCATCATAAAGATTGTCACTGTTTATTTTGTGAAATCATCTTCTGAGCACCAAGACAGTATTACATTTTAAAAGATCCATGACTAGTGATGGATGTTTATAACCAATTAAAGGATTGAGTCATGGATATCTACAGAGTCAAACTAACTGGCTGAGAAAGTTGACACAAACAAAGGGGGAAAGTTAAACAAACAAGTTTCAAGCTTTGCATCTTAGAAATAAGATGACTCTGCAGTACTATGAGAAGTGTGACCATGAAGTTGCATTTTAATGGACTCAACTGTTTACAACAAAATTGAATTGAACTTTTATTTACCCTCATTTGTCTTTCACTATTCCCTAAGCCATTTTCTCACTTTGCTTTTAACTTCATTTGTAAAATTGAATTTTACTTCTGCTTAGCAAATAAAAGCTTTAGGTACTCCCCAAGAAATAACTCAAACTAAAGAAATATTTTGAAACATTTTAGAAAAATCTTTGAAATGACAAAGCATAAAAATTTTGAAACATTTTAGAAAAATCTTTGAAATGACAAAGCATAAAAATATTTTTTCTGTTTTCCAATAATATGAGATTACAAATATAATGATGTTCTTTCATAGAAACTGTTCCAGAAAAAAACAACAAAAACCACAGCCAAACCTCCTGGGGAAAAAAAAGTCTCAGTTCTGCCTTTAGAAGGGAAATAGAGAGTAAAAAATTCTGTCTGAATAAACATTTTTTAAAACGCTTCTTTCTGAACCAGCGACTAGGAGTCAAAGGGAAGCATCAATATTCAGTATTCTGCATTGCTCATGTCTTGAAATTATAACTATGTTGTAGCTGACAGCAAATATTAATTTTTAAATATAAAACTATGACAAAAATTGTTTACACTCTATAGAGACTTAAAGTATTATTATGTCTCGCTATTATATTTTCAAATAATAATGAGAAAGCTGTCTGTTACAAAAAGGCAATGTAGTCCTGTATTTTCCAGTGCTTTTTAACCTGTTGAAATAGATGAAAAATATAGAAACACGCTTTTCAGGTAAAGATATATTCATTGTCAAATATGGTATAACACAGGCACATTTAAAAATTATAGTTTTATAAAAATTACACCAAAACCCTTCTTCTATTTATGGGCATGCATCATTCATTTTAAACTTTTGCTTTGTTCAAAGTGCAAATTCTGATGTTAGAGGGCCTGGGTGCAAATGTTGCCCCCACTTATCAGTAGCTTTGGAAACTCAGGCAAGGTATTTGTTCTCTGAGGATGAATTCTACATCTGCAAAAATGGAGATTACAATCGACAATACTGGTTCATAAAAAATGACCAGTAGAGTTCCTATGCTACATTTTTATCAATACTGTGACTAATACAAAACAATTATTAATCCTAAAGTTCCCACTAAAACATTTTTCTAAAAACAACTGATGAAATATTTTTTACGAGGAGAACAGCATAGAATATACAAATGATTTTCATCTGTGTCCAGCTTTGCAACTCACCACCTTTGTGATTTTACAAAGGTCATGATTCCTAAATGAACATTTGGTACCCTGTCTGTGGAAAGGAGGTAAGAACATTGGCCTCTCGTTTTTGAGTGAGTTCAGTTTATGTATGTAAATCATAAAACACTGCAACTGCTAAACATTGTGAAGAAAATGAGCAACCACAACTTTTTTAAAGAAAGGATATCACGATTAAAGGTCGATGAACATTGATGCAGTGAGGAAATTTCTTACGATTTATGTGGGCTTTATCTGTTGGCTTCCCTTATTTCACTGTGGCATTAAACATATTACATTAAGTAGTTGAAATCAGATTGAAAACAATTCATTCTAGTCCGCTTGCTAAAACATGCCAATCGGATGTTTTCCAATTTTCTCACATAATATTTCTCTTATCCTTTGGGGTGATGTGGTAATTTCTGCAGGGAAAATAATCTAACCACTGTGCAACTGATCAAAGTGTTACTACGAATATTGCCTTAGGACAAATGATTTGAACCCTTCCATTATCAAAACATCTGCAAATGTTCCTTTTATGCATGTGTCAATGAGTGAGCATATGCTGATTGAATTCCCTTCCTCCTCTGAGCACCTGATATACACTTGACATGTACAATTGAATTCATGAAAAATTGATAAATCACATGAACTTTTAGGATTTAGCAAATTTATGTAATAGGACAATACTCAAATCCTGGAAAGCCAGAAAACATTTTGCAAGGTCTTAAATGTTTTAAATGCAAGTCTGTCTTGGTACTTGGAGTCAATATGCTGGTTCCTAAAATATTACTATACATAAATATTGCTTTTGTACCTTTTCCAGAATTGTGCATGGTGGTGCATAAACCTCACTATGATATATACCACTGAGGGTCATTTACATGCAGTTTTAAGTCATCTCAGCTTGATTTTTGTCATGTATTGGCATAATTCATGTTTTTTTAGGCACATATTTTTACTTTAAAAGATTTGTAACTTATTTTGCTAAATGAACCCTTAGGGAAAAATAGGTAAAATATTTCCTTCGCCAGTAATGAAGACACTACAAGTTTCTTCTTTGTGTGTGTGTGTGTGTGTGTGTGTGTGTGCATGTGCAAGTGGATGTGTGCACTGCATGTCCTAATGGAAAATTCAGAGTTAAAAATAGAATATAATAAAAAATTGGAAATTGGTTAATTTCTGCCCTCTTTATTTTTCAAATTGATTGTCATAAGCAAAGTCATTGTATGGTGCTTTTGATATACATCTTCAATATTACAAATGAATAGATTGGCCCTGGCCCATTTCATGTGTACATGTTGTATAAGTGGAATTGCACCACAGAAATAGTAAAAATGGCAATTCCTGTCTGAAAATCTGACTGTGAAACGTGGTTGCTCACATAATTTTCCAAATGTCAAATGATATGATTATAATAAAGTATTTTCAATTAGTGGTAGGGTAGACAAATGCATGCTTTTTCCACTGGGGGTAGGTTGATTTGGCTGAATAGCTGGTTGGGCATATGCCCTCTTCCTCTCTCTCAATTTGGGTGTTTCCATCTCCCAGCCTAAGTTTTGGAACACTATGAACTTGTGCCATCATGCAATCATTTTTTCCATTAAGAGTTTATTAGAATTTTTAAATATTCTAAAATTTAAATGGAACTTATTCTGGAACTTTAGATAATACAGTCCATGTATATACTAAATATACTGAAGGCTCTTTCTCTATTGAAAAATATTATAGTATGGCATCTTAACATTCTGTTTAGCCTAATGTTCATAATCACAATTCTAGGTTTTCAGCTCCTGTGGTTTTCTTTTCATCGATTTATTACTGTTTATATTTTTCTATATCAAGTTTCTTATTAAATTATAAATAAAAGTATATGTCGGTGGCACTATTCTAAACATATTACTTTGAATAACAGAAGTGTTTATTTCTTTTAAACTGTAAATGACATACTTTGTACTAGTTAAATGTTCTCTCACAATATAACAAAATATAAATCATCTAGTGGAACCTACAGCCTAAAATACAACCAGGTCTATATTCATATTAACTCATGGAAAATTCTTTTCTGCACTGTTTGAGAGAGTATGCTCAGTGTTTTACTATTGTTTATTCTTCAATAACTAATCACCCTTCTTGGTCTTCCAAAAGTTCCTGGCATTTTACTAGTTTACACATTGATTGAATGCCATTCCCAGAATTGCTTTTGGCACCAAGCCCACTGCTGTGATAATCAGCTATAAGATTTATTCCAGCGGAGAAGTGTTATAAACATAAGGATTCATAAGGCACCACACTGAAAATGAATACTGATGCGTTGAGATGGTTGAAAACTTTGTGTTCCTTCCACAAGCACTAATGCCAGTCTTTATATTCTTTAACTACATGTGAGCTTTGATTATGTGGGGAAGCAAAAGGTGAATTCATTGGATTTGATGATTTGATATTTGTATTAATCATTATTAGCCAGTTTTAGAAAATTAAAAATGACAAAGACAATTGTAGAAAAATCACAGAGAGTATTTTAAAAATCACCACCTTTGTGGAAATTAAGGAATTAACTACTAAACATGATCTGACACATTTACTGCAATAGGTCACATTATTAAACTGGTTGATGGGTGAAGAAAAAGTCCAAAAAAGCACAAAGGAAGCCAAAAAAGGTACAAAGGGAAACTGCTGGCAGGTAAATGCACTAAGCCAGAAAAAGATAATAAGGAGAAATGAAGGGAATGGAAAACAGAATGCAAAGCATTTCTTAAATAAAAAACTCAAAAGCAAAGAAAAATACAAGTTTAGAGAATGTTGAGCAGAAAAGGTTGCCAAATATTAATCATAAGTAGGGGAAAAGAAAAACAGATGCAGCTGAAATGTAGAAAAGATACAGAAATAAATAAGCTATTCAACTAAGGTTATTTGTGAGTGCTAAAGACGGATGTTTGGGGAAATTCTGGGGGTTTCAAAAGTGTCATGGAAGAAGATGATCTGGGAAACAAAGTGTCAAAACTAAAAAAGTCAAATGCTTCCCACAGTGTTCACCCATGAGGTGGGGCCTACTGGTTCATTCAGGGTTTACCTAGAACTTTTTCGGGAAAATATCCCCAGTTACCCCATACTAGTGCTCTGCAAGCTCCCTTTAATTTTCTTTTTTAGTACATATCACCACTTAGAGTTATTACCTGTCCTGGTAGATAATTGTCTTCCCCCCAAGGGGAAAACAAAGTCGAGAAATTCTGGTAGGGCAACTCACGTTTGTAACTCAAAGCTTACTGCCGTGCCTGGAGAATAGCAAGCATTCAAAAATTTTTTCGAATGAAGAAAATAAATAAAGGCATAAGTACATGATTGAATAAATTGACTAACTACTCCATGTTCGGTAATTCAGCCTCAAGGTAGGAATTAGAATAACGGAAAAAGAAAGTAAGGGTCAGGTATAACTAAAAGAAGGGACTCTTGTGAAGGGCTTGTGAATATCTGAGAGAGAAGGCAAAAGAAAAAACTTGGGGAAATAGAGATTTAGGGGCTGTAAACAGTAAATCTAGAAAACAAGGTGTGTGTGGAATGAAGGCAATAAACATATAAATTATATTTGAATTATAATTAGATACGAAAAGAGGCCTCTAGTAAAACAGATTACAATGCTTATGTTTTCAGTATTAAAGTCTTGAATGCGAACTCTGTATTTTCAAATCATAAACAGTACAACCATATGGTCTTATAATTTTGGATTTTCTTCAGCATACAGTGAGTTTTTTCACTTAAACTTCAAATGAAATAATAATAGCTCTCATTTATTGAGCACATATTACATGTCAGCTATTGTCTTATCCCTGCATATATTTTGTTAATCCTCACAATTACTGTATGTGAGAATGACTATTGTTATATAATATTCTGTTCCTACTTGGTCGTTTCTCTCACACTCTTTAACCACCTCCATCCTATATCCTATCCCCTACCGCTCTAACACTCTTTTTGTGAATGTTGCTGATGTCTTCCATGTGGCCAGCTTTTTTTTTTTTAATGAAGCTTTCTTTCTTTTCTTTTCATAATTGCAACTTGTAATTTAGATTCAGGGAGTGCATGTGCAGGTTTGTTACTTGGATATATTGCATGATGCTGAGATTTGGGCTGATTGATCCCAAAATCCAGGTACTGAGCCACAGTATCCAATAGTTAGTTTTTCAAATAACACTTCCAAACCTCCCTCTCTCCCCACTCTGGTGGTCTCCAGTATCTATTGTTACCATCATTATGTCCATGGGTACCCAGTGTTTACATCCAGCTTATAAGCAAGAACACACGATATTTGATTTTCTATTACTGCCTTAATTCACTTAGGATAATGGCCTCCAGTTGCATCCATAGTGCTGCAAAGGACATGATTTCATTCATCTTATGGCTGTGTAGTATTCCGTGGTGTATACGTACCATATTTTCTTCATCCCATTCACTGTTGATGGGCACCTAGGTTGATCCCAAGTCTTTGCTGTTGTGAGTAGTGCTGCAATGAACAGAGAAGTGTATGTGTCTTTTTGGTAGAAGAATTTACTTTCTTTTGGATATGTACCTAGTAATGAAACTGTTGGATCAAATGGTAGTTCTCTTTTAAGTTATTCGAGAAACCTCCAAACTGCTTTCCACAATGGCTGAACTAATTTATATTCCCACCAACAATGTGTAATTGTTCCCTGCAACATCAGCAGCATCTTTGGTTGTGTGTGTGTGTGTGTGTGTGTGTGTGTGTGTGTGTGTGTGTGTGTTTAACTTTTTAATAGTAGCCATTCTGACTGGTATAATTTGGTATTGCATTGTGGTTTTGATTTGCATTTCTTTAATGATGAGTGATGTTGAGTGTTTTTTCATGTTTGTTGGCCACTTGTGTGTCTTCTTTTGAGATTTGTCTGTTCATGTATTCTGCCCAACTTCAATGTAGTTTTTGTTTTTTGCTTATTTGATTGTTTAATTTCTTTATAGATTTTAGATATTACATCTTTGTCAGATGCATAGTTTACAAACATTTTCTCCCATCTTGAAGGTTGTCTGTTTACTCTGTTCATAGCTCATTTTTCTGTGCAGAAGCTCTTTAGTTTAGTTGGGTCACGTTTGTCAGTTTTTGTTTTTGTTGTAGTGGCTTTTGAGGCCTTAGTCATAAATTCTTTCCCAAGGCTGATGTCCAGAATGGTGTTTCCTTGGTTTTATTTTAGGATTTTTATAGTTCGAGAGCTTACATTTAAATCTCTAACCTATTTTGAGTTAATTTTTATATATGGTGAAAGGTAGAGGCCCAGTTTCCTTTTTTCTGCATATGGCTAGTCAGCTATCACAGCACCGTTTATTGAATAGGCAGTCTTTTCCCCATTGCTTACTTTTGCCAACTTTGTCAAAGATAAGATGGCCATAGGTAAGTGGTTTTATTTTTGGCTTCTTTATTCTGTTTCATTGATTGATATGTGTGTTTTTGTAGCAGTACCATCCTGTTTTGGTTACAGTAACCTTATAATAGTTTGAAGTTGGGTAATGTGATGCCTTGTGCTTTGTTCTTTTTGCTCAAGATTGTTTTGGCTATTTAAGCTCTTTTTTGGTTCCATGTGAATTTTAGAATTGTTTTCTCTAATTTTGTGAAAGATGATGTTGGTAGCTTGATAGGAATAGCATTGAATCTGTAGGTTGCTTTGTGCAGTATGGCCATTATAATGATATTGATTGTTTTCAATCCATGCTATGGAGTGTTTTTCCATTTGTCTGTATCATCTCTGATTTCTTTCCGCAGTGTTTTGCAGTTCTTTTTGTAGAGATCTTTTGCTCCTTGGTTAGATATATTCCTAGGTATTTTATTTTTTATGGCTATTATAAATGGGATTGCATTCTTGATTTGGCTCTCTGACAGAATGTTGTTGGTGTATAGAAATGGTACTGATATTGTGCATGGATTTTGTATCCTGAAACTTTACTGAAGTTATTTATAAGTTCTAGGAGCCTTTTGGCTGAGGCTTTATAGTTTTCTAGGTGTAGAATCATATCATCAGTGATAATCCTTGTCTTATGTGTCCACAGATGTTGTTAGAGTGAGTATGTATGGGTCAAGTGTAAAATGAGATTGCTGACATATTGCCACCCCCAGGACACATCTATTATGTGTTTATTTGCAGAGTTTCTTTCTACAAAGAGAAAGTGACTTGTATGTGCACAGCTGTGCCTACCAGGTGCATCTCAAGATGAGACTACAGTTGCTAAAAGCAGAAACTGTGGCATGAAACAGGCATGTTTGATGACTTCCTTCCTGCCTATCCCTTTCAGTCACTCTCCTATCTTTACAGAGCACCACACTGACTACACCCAGCTAAGAAGGTGAGAAGTGAACACATAGCCAGATGGATTTGAGTTCCAATCTTAGCTCCAACATATGCTTGCTCTAAGAGCTTGGGTAGTAGGTTTAACCCCTTTGAGTTAAATTTCTACCCTCGTAAAAGGGATATACCAACATATACTCTGCAGATTTGTGGTAGAGATTATATTAGACATTTGTGAAGTCTAGCATGGTACCTGGCACATAGTAGGTTCTTAAGAAATGGTAAATAGTGATTTTACTATAAAATAGAGAGTAGATATTCAATGGTGTTTTTTGAGATTTTCTATCTAATTGGGGAAATAAAGTATTATAAGAAGTAGTATATGAAACAATATTTGGCTTAATCTAAAACTTTTTTGTCCTCTTTCACTATATTTCTCACCTTTTCTTGTCTCCTTGTTCTTTCACTTGCTCCCTTATTTTGGCTGAATATATTATTCTGCTTTTCTTTTTCTATTTTTCTCTCATTCATGAATCCATTAGCATATTATTTCTGAATCTCAAAGTCCTTCCGCCTAATCGCACATCTGCTCTCTTAAAGAAGATTTTAGGTGATCACTTTGAATACATAATGACCACCCTATATTCATAGTTCCATATCTTATCTTATATCCACATTATCATCTGCACATACCCTATGCTCTTCTTTCTTCTTTGTCAAAGGAAACACTGTACTTCGAGTGTCTCAAGCTAGAAGTTCTTTCCTGCTACCTGTTCTTAGACATGTTTCATTTTCACTCTATCAGAACTCTAGCATCATCTCTGCAAGGGCCCTTCCTGGAATTCTAGTGCCCATGCTGATCCCTTTTGAACTCCAACTATGGGAAATCAGCATTTGGAAGTCTTGTTATCTCAGTGAGTATTCATGTAGTCATCTTTTAGAAAGCAGGAAAAAGATCCTTTACACCTACATTTTGTGCTTGTAGGTTTTGAACAAAGGCTTGCTGATCAAGTGTATGGGTTCACATCTTCTTGGCAGAGAGGGCCATTTAGCAAGATTATGAAGCTAAGTATTCTTAATACTTCCATTATGGTAGGTAATCTGTTAAAATGAGGGAAACCTTAATTGTCATTCATAGGTGTTAGCACACAGAGGATGTGACTGTACATTTTTGCATGCATGAAAGGCATATTTGTATAATTCATATATTGTTTGAAAATAATTATTGTAATCACAGGACTACCTTTGTTTTCATTAAAAAAATAATCAAAGGGCTAAATAATGTATTTTCCTATGGAATTTCCTTTCCTGGTTTGTTATAAATAATACTTTAAAATTTTATTCCTCCTCTTCCTTTTTTTTTTCTACTGCATACGACTTCTTCCTTTCAGTTTCTAGATGTTCTGTATTTTATTGTGTTATGGAAGGGATGACATATCCAAAAATAATAAGAATGAACAAAGAGAATAATTATTGGATTTGAGGTTTCAAAAACTGAATCCTCAGATCAGTAGGAAAGACACATGTACAGCTAAAAGACTCAGAAAAATGCAAGTGAGGAAAACCAAAATTTCCAATTCCCTCCTGAGAATAGACAAGATTTCCTCCATCGTAAGGCTTGGGGAAAACACATGCTGGGGAACAGGGTAAGGGCTAGAAGTATGATATAGGGGCCACTCATTTAGGAGTGGAGTTGATTATCCAGTTATCCACCCATCATTTAAGCAAGCAACATCTATTATCAATACCCTAGAATCCCCTGAAAGCTACGGAAGTGCCCCGAGAATGATTCGGTTGCCATTCAAGTGAAAATTATTGATGACTTTTCAGAGAAGCCATATCACTCATCATTGTATTTAGCTATCGTACATAGGAAGGAGAAAATACAATTTTTAATAGAGCCTGTTTACCCCACATAGAAAACATGGAAAGAGATGTATCAAGAATATACAGGACTTGAATGAAAAATATATGAACTATTATATAATTGTTAAACATATTTTCATAAATGCGTATGTAGTATACAAATATTATATATGGACAGAACTTAAACTAGAGAAAGGCTAGAAGAAACAAAAATGTCCACTTAAAATTATAGGTCTAATAAAAACATAATAAAATGTATAATAGAAATCAGAGAAATTGACAAATCAATTCCAAAATTCAATAACTCTTCACACTCTCAGTTTTCTATCCTCTCCTCTCTTTCGCAATTCTAACCCACATAAGGAAGTTAAAGTGGACTTTTCAATGTTCTCTGAATAAATTCAACCAATGTTAAGAGCAAGAACTCCAAGAAACAGGCACACAACAGACAGACTGGAGTTTAGGCCTGGTTCTTTCCTTTAGGTGCTGTAAAAGTGGACAATTCATTAATGTTCTCCAAGACTAGTTAATCTCAACTCAAATATTGGGAAAATATATGCTCTATCTACATCAAATAGGTATATTAAAGAAACAAAAAGCATAGGGAAGTACTTTGGGACCTACACTGACCATATCCAATCATTACACCTGTCCTTTTGTTAACAGATGCCAGGAATTTGACCTAGGTCCCATTGCTTGTGCAAAAAACTTCTTGCTCCTGAATCCTTAGGCTTTGAACCATTTTTTATTGTCATTCTTGTTTCTTTTGAGAGTAAAATACTTGTATAATATGAACATTTATCATGTTAACTGTTATAAAGTGATATTAAGTACATTCACAAATTTTCAGACACTGAAATCATCGATACTGAATTCCTGCTAAAAGGAATTTATTAACATTTTAAAGGATTGTTAGTATATGAAGTGAGCTGGATTAACAAAAATATTAAGAAAACAATAATACAGTAGGAAAGTGAATTAGGTTGGGACATTTTAATAAAAATGCATAAAGTTTGGAATACCAAAAACTATATAATATCAAGTATCTGAATAATCATTTGATGTCTTAGATAATACATTTGTTATCTTTAATTCCCTGAGACTCTATAGTGATTAGTTCCAAAATATTATTACTCCTTAATACAATGTTTTTCATATTGGGTTCCTGACCAGTTTTAACATTGTTCTTATGTGAAAACATTAGCTGCTTTATGAGATTCAGCTCCTCAAACATATTTCTGGAATGTGCTGTGATAAAAGGCAAACACTATATGTATATTTTATTCTGTAAACTCTAAAGTCTATGGAAGGACTTGGGAATGAAGTCAAATTCACTATCAAGGGCCTAGAAGCAGTTGTGAAATATTGAAGGGTGGGAATACTGATAGCTATTCAATATTACCTTTATTTGTAAATATAAACATTGATGCAAAAAATAGTTGAATAAAATACCATTGGTAGGAAAATAATAATAATTTGGGATATTTAAAAAATTATGACAATTGAGATTTTTTATTTGACTAATATTAAAGAATGAATTCTTCCAAAATATGATCTCTAATCTCTTCCTGTTAATTGTACACGAAAGATCACAAAATTCCCATAAACAGAAAATAAAAACTTTAACCCATCGCTAGTCTGTCTCCAAAATGCTGACTATTCAGATGATTGATTGTCAGCATGGTATTCTTACATATCTGCCTTGAATGGGAATTTAGGTAAGACTCATAATACATTTTAGGAAAAAATAACATAATTTTTCAGCATCAAATTAGGCAGTAATATTTTCCATGATATGATAAAGGTTTGGGTAAAACTGGGTTATATTCTGCTCCTACCTACTTAAGGAAAGAAATACCAGTTAGTTTTTCTCATCTAATCAAAAACTTTAAAATTTTATGTTTAAAACTGTAGATAGTAAACACAGAAATTCAACAAAGACATATGAAAACCAGCAGTCATTGCATTGTATGGCGCTGTGTTAACTGAAGCTCAGGTACCATGTTCTCCTTTAAGCAAGGTTTGCTCTTTTTTTTTTTCTTTCACAAATACAGGGATGTGACAGGAGAAAAATATCATAGTCTCACTATATGGGTAAGATATGGAATTCTTCGAGCAATTTAAAATATCCTTTGTTTTCCCAAATACTACTCTGTTTTTATAAAATAAGAAGGGAGGAATGGAATTTAATTTGCACTCAGTTACACTGATTAATAAAAATGCTGTTTCTATCTGAGAATAGTATTCCGGGGTCTATTTAATGTGACTGAAAAGTCACAGATTACCATATATAACCTTATGTGAAACTTAAAATGCTGATTCCCGTGAGCTTTATTTTATTCTGAATTCCGATAAGTACATTCTACTATGAAATGCTCTCTTTTTAAAAGGACTCTACAAGCACAAACAGATGGATTAATTACATTAAAAACTGACACGTTAAGTGTAAAGTTAAAGAAGCCAAACTTATGCAAATAGAAAATTTATCATTTAATACCCAATTGAATCTAAATGAATTCTTTTTTACTGTCATCAGGTTTCAAAACATTTCAGGCATGGGATAAGAGGCAATTTATCTGGCATCATAAAAATCTGAGAAAATAATTTTTCCTTCCTTTTAGATTTTGAGAAGAATCAACTCCTATTTATAGACTAATAAAAAAAACTTCAGGATAGAGACTTTTTAGAGAGTAGGTCAGTGTAAGGAAAACAGACCATTCATTTTCCCCAATCAGCATTTTCTTTTTCCAGACCTTATTGTCCTTATCTCACATTGCTGGGAAAATAGCAATTACAGAGTAACAGAAGGTTCACTTTTCTCCAGAGCACTTTCATGGGCAGAGTCACCAATTAAAAGTATTGCCAGATTTCAAACGATAACATAAAAGACAAGTAATTTTTTCTTTCTCATTTTTATAAATCAAAAGGAAGGAACATAACTATCTATTACAAGCTGTAAATGTATTAAATTTCTCTACTTATTATCACTTATTTTTTGCAAAACTGTAAGCAGAACTACATACCAGAATATGGACTGTAGTGGTCAAGAGCCCAGACCTAGAGACAGGCGGCTTCAGCTCATCCCCCAGCTACTTGCTCACTTGCTGTGTAACCTTGGGCTAGTTATTTAGACCCTCTGTGCCTTAGTTTTCTTGTCAATAACATGGGTTAATAATAGTATCTAGACTATAGTGTTATGAGGATTAAATGAATTAACCATGAAATACATTCAGATAAACAAAATAAACACTCAATAAATATTGAAAAAATGTAAAGGAAAATAAAGTCACAAAAATCTGGTTTAATAACAAAATGATTGTGGTGGGCAGATTTCCATTTTCAAGTAATTTTTGAGTACCTTCATGTGTATTTCCCATTCTGTTTTCTAAGCTTTTCCCTCCAAACCATGCTATTAAATCAGGCTCACTATTTACCTTGTCTTCAAAACTTTCTAAGTCAGTTTTTCTCTGTCAAAGCAGGAGGAAAGTGCAAGAATAGGCAGGGCACACATCAGAATCAATAGGGTGCAGTTTGGATTCTAAGAAAGAACCAAAGGTCCTTTGGTAGTTTTAATTCAAAGACTAGTTCTCCTACACTGACCTCAATTCTTCTCGCTTCCCAGACCCAACAAAAAAGTTAGTTTATTTGAAGATAACAGTTTAGCAATAATCAAGGAAAATGGAGCCATTGTAAAGCCAAGTCTAGAACTGGAAATCTTATAGGAAACCAATTAAAATAAGACTGGAAGAGTGACTTAAACATATTTGTCAATAACTACCTCATGTTTTTCACATTTACATCTACAAATCTGAAAACTCCTTCATGAGCACACCAAATGTGAAGGCTTCTTTTTTTGGTAGTAATAGCAGTAATAATAATGGTTGCAATTTATTGTATGGTAGGCATTCTGAAAAACCCTTTGTAGGGATTATATGATTTAATTCATATAGTTCCATGAAGCAGTAAGTATAAAGCCTGATGGCATAGAGAGTTGAAGTTACTCATCACATGGCCAGTGTCCAGATTTGAAATCAGATTCTTCTGCCTCCAAAGGCCATGTTCTTAATCTCTATTCTACAGTGGATAATTTTTAAAAATTGTTTCCTTGGTCTGATTTTCCTTGTTGCAGAAACGATTGTGGCACTCTTTCTAACCTTACTCAGATATGAGAAAATCCAACTTCTTTAGGAGAATTAGGTCCACCTGAGAGATTTTTTCAGGGCACATCTCAGCACCACCTGGACCCCAAATGAGAGAATTGGTTTTATTGTTACTGTAATTTTATTCTTCAGATGTCAACCATGTCTTTGGACATAAAAGAGAATGAACTTCTGAAATAATTTCCAAGGACTTCCGATCTTTTCCACTTGCTAAAACTTTCAAGTACGAAGATGTGAATTATATGTCAAATTCTTAAATCAGATGTAAAAGCTATGAAAGACTTAAACAGCTTTCAAGATCAAGTTGTGAGGTTAGATATATTTGAAAGGGAAATGACGTGTATTCAGTTTTAACGTTAGAATTCAAGCTATTTAAACTTAGCCGAGATGGTTAGTCACGAAGTTTGTGTGTGGAAAACAGACAAAAATACTGAAGCCATTTTAATAGTGAGAACATATAAACTAGATGGAAAATTTAATGGAGGCATCTTTCTCCTGGTTTCCTTCCTTATTATTATATTTCAAGCAACAGCTTTGCCCTGCCAAGTCATCATACTACACTGAATTTAGAACTCGTATGGACACAAACTTTCAACAGAAAGATTCTCTTACCATAATATTAGTAATTTCAAGCAGCTTATTTGAATCTCGGTGGAAATTTAGGTTGCCCCAACAATATACTGATTTCCAAAAGTAAAAATGTGGTTCTAATAAGAACCACTTCCAAATATTACTCTCATCCTCTTCTGGGCTCTATTTATTTTTTAAAAATGAAAACGATAGTTTTAGCATAGCAAGAACAAGTATAGGAATTTTTAATTTAAAAGACCTGTAAATCTTGTGTAATTGC
Source organism: Plecturocebus donacophilus (assembly GCA_004027715.1). NCBI lineage: Eukaryota > Metazoa > Chordata > Mammalia > Primates > Pitheciidae > Plecturocebus > Plecturocebus donacophilus. Next base: position 66,741 of record PVKP010000940.1, on the reverse strand, counting down.
TTCAGCATTGAATTTTACACTGAGTTTTCTTTGTAAACTCAAATGATTCAAATGGATGGATAGAGGATGACTCTCAGTGAAGATTTTGAATGTTAATCATGCTACCACCATTTATCTAGTACATATGGGGTATTTATGGTAGGCAAATGACGGAATATTATGTGGACATGCTTGTTTCAAAAAACCCCACGTGCTTTATTAGAACATAGGAGGAGGGGGCACATTTGGGACAAAGGTAGAAATTGAGGAACTAAGAGTGAAAACCACTTGTCATTGAGGAAAAAAAGAGCTGCATAAAAGTGATATTTCTCTGAGCATTTGCTATATAGCTCAGCCCATACAGATACTCAATACTTCTAGCAAAATTGGCAATTTGCAGAGATAAACAGTAACAGGAAGAAGGGCAGCTTTGTATCATGATGTCTCCAAGAAGATTTATTCTGCTATGAAGTAAGGGACTTTATGAAATTGTATTAATCATTTTTTAAAAAAATCATTTTCTTTTCATTAATAAAGCAAAGCTTTTATAGTAAGAAATGTAGAAATACAGAGAAGAAAGAAAGAAATAGAAGCCACTTAGCCTACTTTCCTAGAAAAGCAGCATTAAGCATTTTGCACAACTTCTAAAATGTTTGTGTGCAAGTGTTTGTGGTGGCTACATGTTTATATAAAGCACAAATGAAAACAGAAATGTTTACAGTATTTTGTAATCTGATTTCTGCACATATGTTGAGAGCAAACTTCTCTGGGATTAATTATTCTTTTCTTTAAAGCTTAATGTCTACATGTGTAGCAAGCAAGGATAATTTGAATTCTGGGCTTAATTCTGGACTTTGTTCTGAATTGATAAAGTGGCTGTGGATGATGAAATAATCTAAGCGGGGACAGATGAGGTGGCTTGTGCCCGTAATCCCAGCATGTTAGCGGTGCGGTGGTGAGACAGGAGAATCTCTTGAGGCCAGGAGTTCAGGACTAGCCTGGGCAACGTCTGTAAAAAAATAAAAATTAAGAAAAGTGTACATTAAAAAATTAAGATAATGTACATAATTTTTAAAAAGAAATAAACTTAAGGGGGAATAGAACTTTGTATTGGATTTATTATTATCCAAAGAAAGGAATGCTGGGCAGAGCCAGAACTATATGATTCAGTCACTGGATTGTGACAAAAATACAGAGAAGATAATGCTAAGATGTGCCACTGAATCTAAAAAGGAGTATGACACATATTCCTTTATCCACAAATTTATCCAACAAGTATTCTTTCCCTCAATATATGAGACATGAAAAGCACAATGACAACTCAGACTGTCTGGGTTTGAATCTTGGGTCCCAAGTCTCAGTGTCCTTTTCTAGAAAATGGGTATTACAATAGGGTGCTGTAAAAACAAATGAGAAAGAGCACTTAGAACGGTGCCGAATGCAATTTGTGTATCCTAAACACATACTGTTATGGTGCTGTTTCTGTTATACTCAAGTCACTGACCAATCTTTTCTGCTTACTTGGAACTTGAAACTCTCCAACAAATTTTTTCAAATACTAGAAATACCTTCCTTAATGTTAGGGATTATAATTGGCTTACAGTTGGATCCAAAAGAGCTGTCTGACTCATAATTGGTACAAAAACAAACATGTAAAAAGAAGAAAGAAAAATTTTTAATGTACTTTCTTGTATTGTCTTCTAGCCTTAGTTCATTTTATCAGCTACCTGTAAAATTCTTTGATTAATTTTTTAAAATTTAAGTTAGAGCTGATTTCTATCGCTGGCAATTAGAACATAGCAACCGAGAAACTGGTTCAGATGCTTCAAGGCCAAAATAAGTATTATTTTGTTCAGTGGAGAAGAATGTTTACAGGGAAATTATTTTATTAGTTTGTCAATTCATAGAGAATATTTTCATGTAATGACAGTCTTTCCTTTAACATATGACTTTTAATAGTGGGAATGTGAATAATGAAAATGAGTGTAAAGACTCAATAAATGCTAAAAATAATAACATATATGGTGGTTAATAACAAGAAAAATACCCTAGAACAAGCTCTGTGTTGAGTTGATTTTATAAAGGACAGGTCCAGTGAGGGCCGTTGGTAAGTGAGCATGCTACTAGATCTAACATTAATCCAACTGAATTCTCCTGCAGTATCAGTGCGTGCTGACAGATGCTTAGTTTTTGAGAAAGCAAATTTAAGTATAGTAGTGATTAAATTAAATGTGAGGCCTAAATTCCCTCATTAAAGGGCAGAGATTATAAATATGAGATTTTTAAAAAACCTAGCTATAGGCTGGTTATCATTTAAGATTAAAAAATGTTTAAAAACATTAAGGATGAGCAAGGATACAAGCCAATACAAACAGACAACAACAAGAAAATGAAAATGGGAGTAGTAATACTAGTAACAGACAGTGAAATTAAAGATTAAAAGTAGTAATCAAGATTAAAAGCAACATTATGAAATGCAAAGAGGTACAATTTATATTGTAAATATAACGAATATATCTGCATGTCAGATATATTCCGCAGAGGAAAATCTATTAGCTATGCAAAGTGAACTTGAAAATAAAACTAAAGTGAGAGTTTTAATAGTTCTTATGAAATTAAACAGATCTACTAAATGAAAAAAATACATAGAAGAATTGATAAATAATTTATTTATTAAACAGAGAGAGAAATTAACATTCCTCCCATACAAAATATTTATTTTTGGAGGTCCATAGACTATCTAAAAAATTAACCATTAAAAAAGTTACTGGATTTTTTTTAAAGCATAGTTATAAATTTTAGGCTTCTCTTTTTAAAATCATAAGCTAATGCAATTAGAAATAGATAAAGATAATCAAAATAATTTTATTCATTTAGAAATAAAAAATTATATTCCTAGATAATTTCTCGAAAGTCTTCAGATAAAAAAGTGAAATTACATAAAATCCAGACAATGCCGAGATGGAGACTATTTTATCCTGGACATTGTGATACAATAGAAATTATAATTGGAGGACTAGTTTTGGCCTTAAAAGTCTTCATTATTAAAGATGACAGATTAAAAAATAAAATTAAATTGTTAATAGTATCTTAAATAGAAAAAAGATAAAAAGAAACAAAGATAAAGCTTAAAATTAAGGAAAAAGCAAATAAATATTAAATAAAACAGAGACATAAATCTGAAAGCTGGGGCTTGGAAATGGCTAGTGAGATAGATATTCCCCTTGTAAGCATGGTTAGGAGGAGAAAAAATATATATATAATAGACGTGATGAGGAATGAGACGTGGCATGCATAATCATGGACTCAGGAAAAATTAATCAACTTTAAAGATACTACTACCAGAAATCCTATTGCAACAAATTAGAAATCCTAGAGAAAATGGATGACTGCCTGGCAAAACCACATTAACAAAATTATTCCCCCCAAAAAGGATAATCTGAGTACTGTGAACCTCCAAAGAGATCAGAAGGTGGTTAGAAATGCACCGGGAAGTTACCAGTTTCAGGTGCCTTCAGAGCTAAGTGTTATCTAGCCTTTGAAGGATACTTACACCGTCACACAAATGATTCGAGCCACATACAAATATGAAAATTCTCTCCAAGTCATTTTACATCAATACTGAAACCTGGCAAAGAGAGCACAAACAAAACAGTATTAACTTATTTTTAAAGAAAAATGCAAGATTCTAAATGAAATGTTAAAAACAAAAGCCAGCCATGTATTAAAAATAATACATCTGATGAAGCAAGTGATTTAGCATTAGCAGTAAATTAAAGGAATAAAAAAGTCTATGATCACATTTATAGACTCAGAGGTTTTTGATAAAATCCATTCCAAATGAAAACCCTACATCGAATAGACATAGAAACCACTAAAATAAAACACGATCCAATAGAAGTGTTATCTGAAACCATTTTACCCTCCAGCTTTTGCATTTTGTTTTTGGTGGGTTGTTTTGAGATGGAATTTCACTCTTGCTGCCCAGGCTGGAGTGTAATGGTGCGGTCTCAGCTCACTGTAACCTCTGCCTCCAGGGTTCAAGCGAGTCTCCTGCCTCAGCCTCCTGAGTAGCTGGGATTCCAGGCATGCACCACTATGCCTGGCTAATTTGTGTATTTTTATTACTCCTTTTGTGTATTTCCTCATTCCTTTATCCTTTCCATGAACAAACATATATTGTGTGTCTATTATATATCAGGCACTGTGCTGGGCCACATTTCCAAATAAAGACATGATCTAAAAAAAACATGAAAAAGAAAAGCAGAAAGTGAAAACAAAAGTGACCAGACCCCAGGAGCAAGTTAAAAAGTATCAGACTGAAGAAAGTTTTCCTATTCTGAATCCGAGGAGAATTGGAATGTAGCTTTAAGCATATTACAGATTAAACCATTTTCTACAAATCGGGTAATTGACCTGTTAACAATGACACGATCTCCATTTTCTCTTATGCTGTCCGAAAAACATCAACATAAGCCAAGAACAACGAACAGCATACGCCGAAAGGAGAAGTGTGCATTTCTATAGCATTTCCACGTTGCCTGTGCTTCTCTGGTATTTTTACAAAGTTTGCATTTAATTATAGCGTCCTGAAGTGACTGCAGGCAGGTGAAGCCTCTATTATGCTGCGGGGAGAGCTGACAGACAGCTTCAGGAGCGTTTAGTTAACAAATCATTACTTAGTGTTTGTAAGACTTCTACCTGAACCCAAACAGAACGTGTAACTGTCTTGGAAGAACAAAGCCATCAATTGTAAAACAAACCTCGGTAAAGGCAGCTAGGATCAGCAGGGAGGGGAAATAAAGTAATTTATTCAAATTGTATATTTGAAGAGTAAGAATGGTTCTATTTTTTTCTAAAAGGAACATAAATTTGAAATCATTATTTTTAAAAAAACAGGAAAATATGAACAATGATTGCCTTGCTTTCATTTAAGGACAAGTCATGTGTTTATTATTTAAGTAGAAGAAAAAAGTAAAAATGACATGAGAAAGAATATTAAGAAATTGTTTACCTAAGAAATGACCATGTGTTCACTTTGTGACTTTTGTACAGAGCATGCTGCAATACTGGGTTTAATTTTGTCATTGAGAAGAGAAAGGCAAAGTTTTAACACAATCCTATACTGTGATTTCATAACTTTTGCCATATTCAGGACTCTTCATCTTAATCTTCCAATCACCAAGACCATAACAGGCAGGGAAGAGAATGGCAGGACTGAGTCAAAGACAGAACAGAAAAAATATAGGTCAAAGCAGCAGAGAGTTAACTATTATTTTTCAAAGACTGTGGGGAGCATTGAAATTCTGATACCTCATTCTTGTGACAAAAATTGTAATGAGAACAGGAAATGGTACCACATGAATCCATTGTCCTGACAATGATTTAATGAGAATGGGAAATGGTGAGAGCATAACTAATTCGCATTATGATCCTAAAGTTGTCATCTTGTGGTTCTGCTCAGATGCCGTGGAATGAAGGATGTCGACATCAACTGGGAGAGTGCAAAGAAAAGCATGAAGACGGTGACATTGTGTGGCCTGAAAGTAATGGCAGGACGTGTTAGCCACAGAGGGGAAGGGTGTGGGAGGGGGATACAAATCTCAGAGTTTGTCTGCTGAATGACAAAACAGGAATACATTTAAAGGTGGCATGGATTCCAACTGGAAGTAAAAGACCAGAAGAAAGGCAAAGGCTGTGATGGAAAACTTGAGACAGGAAGTAATCCAGAGGTCAGATGAGAATGGACAAACAGGTGAAATCTGGCCAACGTGGAGGTTTTGTGTTTTATCTCTTCTTGGAGGTTTTCAAGTTTGCTGAGCAGCAATTAATTTAGTGATTCTAACACTCGATTTCTTTTGCTTCCTGAGTAAACTTTTGTCTCCAATCCTGTAATTCAAACAATGCATTTTGTAAGTGAAGCTGACAAAGATATCCCATTCCAGGCTACAAAAGCTCTGAAGTGAAGAGTTCAGTGGGAGAAAGAACATCCTTCCACTCAATTATGTTGGTGGAAACCAGCAGGTAAAATTTCAAGGTCATTTAGAATTTAAAGTTCACAGATGGTAATAGTAATTTATTTCAGCTTAAATAAGTTTTGACCTATTTCTCTAAGTAGCAACTTGAGTTCTAGACTGCTTTGAGTCCTGAATTATTTCAGAGCTTCTAGACTTCAAAAAGAGTTCCAAAACAATGCTAATGGTCTGCTTACATTTCAGGAAACACATTGCCATACGTGGAAAGAGTAAAAGTCGAGAAATCAGCAGAAAAATTGAGAAACTTTTTAAATTGTGCACTTTCAAGTCCAATTTATGCACCAAAGTGCTGGCTAGTCATTTTAAGTGGTTGCTTTAAAAATCCCTCTGTAAGGTTGGCACAACATTTAACATACTTCTGACCAATGGATCCTTTTCAGGATTGAGAAAATAGAGATATGATGGAGATCAAAGAATACAAACCTTTTGGAAGAGAAATTATATTTTACTAATTTCAATGCCAAAGCTGCATAGAAATTGCATTCCATTATAAGAACAATAATTGTAATAATAATGATAAAATACTGTAGTTTTTGCATTCAGTTTGCTCTTAACATTTTTTATTTAAATATGATGATAAACAGAATATTTCTGAATTTGAGAAGCAACTTTAATAAAAACGAAAAGCACTGTGATTCTCTCACCACTAGTCAAAAGCCTTTCAGATGAAGATAAATGACTCTAAGCCATTAGAAAAAAATTACTTCAAACTTATGTGTGCCTAAGCCCCCTACTTTGCATTTTGATTCATATTTAAAATATTGATTTCATCAAATGGAGGCACAGTTAGTGTCAGCAAAAGATGATGGAGAAAATGAAGTCAAAGGGGAACAATGTAAACAGTGGATTTATTTATTTACCCTTAGGTGAAGATGCCATATTTCACTTATATTGAACATTTATTCAATTTATTTTATTAATTTAATCTTCCTAAAGTACTACTTCATACTCTGATGCAATTTCAGATCAAACAGATCACTGTGTACTTGTTGAATTCATGGTTAATGATACATGAATTTATAATCTAGAATGATTCATAATTGAGTGACTACCTTATTTTACTCCCTTATTATAGGAGAGGTTCCCTGTGAAAGACAATAATGGTCAAAGAAGAAATGTGAAAGATATTCTCAAAAGTTGAAGCATACTGCACTGTAATAATGTCTAGTGAAAATGAAATATTTAAAGTCCATATTTAGGCTCTCACCCATTTATTATGTGGCTATGTAAGGGGTGTCAAATGCTGATGGGAATTTCTATTTGACCTGGCAAAAATGAAGTAAGCAACATACAGTATTTCATCCATTATGTCCATTTTCACAATGAAGGATTGGTTCTATAATAGTTTTTATTCAATCCAATGTCAAGGTCTTAAAAAACAAATTTTGAAAGCACTTAAGAGGTTCTTTTAACAGCTGTATTTAGTAACAAATGACAGATATCTATTAATGCAAGTACATCTTATATAAAATATTTTAATATGGATTTTATGTGATAGTATGTGCTTATTAACATCAGGTGTAAATTGACACATCGCAGTAGCTCTTTTAGATGAAAGATCCATTTAGTCCCATCTTCAAATTATGGATTGATACAATATTCTATGCCATAATGGTTCCAAAAGCATTGTTAGTGTGATGTATTATTCATATTTTCAGGTACCATTGTTTCAGTTCATAATAGAGTGCCTCACAATTGTGAGTGAAGTTTATAATGAACTAAGGAAAACTACCTATCATATTTTAATAGATTACCAAGTTGACACTGAATATATCTAGGAACTATGTCCACAATAGTACTGGACACCATGCTCAAGTTTGCAGACATAAAAATCTTTCTATCCTAAATCATTAACTCCCATTACATGAGTAAAAGTGTTTGAGATGATATTTATAAAGATGTATACCATCATCTTGTATTGTTGTTATTGCAGTGATTCAATTTGTATATCATTGCTTTATAAATTAAAATATCTAATTGAATTTAAATTAAATGTAGTTTAAATGTAAGCCAATAATATTTTTTTAGGGGAAAAACAAATACTATATATGTAGAGCCTAAACATGGTAAAACTTGCTTTCCAAATTATATTGTGCATACAAAATCACCCAGGGATCTTGTTCAAATGCAGGTTTTGATTAAACAAATCTGGGGGAGGGCCTGAGATTCTGCATTTCATTCCTTGGGTGATGCCAGCACTGCTGGGCAATGAGCTAATAAGCTTACAGAGGATCATTGTGGAATTGGAATAACTACCTGCTGGTTCAGGCTTTGTCACTCTGTGCCTTGGTTTTCTAATACTAACCACTTCTTGAGAATGCTATATTGAGGGAATTAAATGAGAAATTTATGTAATGGGCTTTTTAGACTTCTATTGCTATGTAACAAACTACTTTATCTTTTTGTGACCACTTTTGGAGATTAACTACTTGTTTATTACCTTTGGCTTAATGCCCAATAAATGTTTTTAAAACAGATTCTTGAATGAGCTCATTCCCTAACTGAGTGAGACCAATGATAGGTAATTATTGAGATCTCACGAGACAGCAGATCTATTGTTAGAAAGTTCTTCCTATTTTCACTGGTATTTGTTCTCTTATAAGATATATTGCTTCTGGTTCTGTGTGTCAGAACTGAGCAGAAAATAGATCTAATCCCTTTCTGGATGTCAGTATCATTAATATTTTATGACATATGATTACTTTATTTTTCTTTATAAATTTTGTTAGAATACTTTTGGGAACAAAACACTTTCCCTTGGTTCAAAAACTTAAAAGAATGAGAAGGGTATAGTAACTGATGCTGTTGGTGCACTGCCCGGCCTGTATGTCCTGGGTTTACCTCCCTATGCCCATGGATAAGAGCTTCTGCCCCAGGGCTCCCCACCACTAAGCAGTCCTCACTCAATGAGAGTTTCCTCATTCACTGCTGGGGTAGCTCTGATGTGCACTTTACATTGTCTGCTGGAGGCTGACAGTGGGATACAGCTCCGTAGCAGTAACCTGGTTAATAATACATCAGTTATTTCTTCTTTCACTTCCCTGCTTCCTGGGATCATCTTCTAAAGAAATCACTTGTACCAAAATCCTCATCTCAGGGTCAGTTTCTGAAGGAACCAAATCAACTCAGGTGTGAAGTCAAATGTCTGCCCCAAGTCCTTGTCTTCTTCCTCCCTTTGCCTAGCTTTCCCTCCCAATAGGTAAATTACATTCTTACTTTCTTCCCAAGGTCTCATTTTATGAATCTCCAAGCAAATATAGATACTTAGTCCTTTCCTTGTTTTATAAAAACAAATGATGCTCACACCATTCTACATCTTGCTTTCTTCACCTAACATACCTTGGAAATATTTCAATATCAGTATACAGGGAGTCTGCTCATTCCTCTTCATGGTTGTGTAGTATTCACTGTATGTAACTAGCCAGGTGGTCCAAATTTCTTTGCCATTTCTTCCCCAGCCTACTCCCCCATTATTTCATTCCGTTACTTATTGAATGACACAATTTAGTCATTTTAGTTAACTTTGCTAGCCACATACCAATTAATTGATATTATTCTCAAAATATTATAGCTTATTTAAACAATTATCTCAAAACATAATTGTTTCTAGTACATTATAAGTAGAATACTACTCTACTTCTGTGGGATAAAAATAAAGTCTAAGTTAACCTTCTCTCACTGTTATGTCATAGGGTGACACTGAATATGAAAATGGGTGAAACTCTGATGCTTTTCACCTGAAAAGCATTCATGTAATTGTCTCTTTCTTTTCTTTCATTTTCTTTTCTTCCTTCCTTCCTTCCTTCCTTCTCTCTCTCTCTCTTTCTCTCTTTAGTCTCACTCTGTCACCAGGCTGGAGTGCAGTGGTGTGATCTCGGCTCACTGCAAACTCCACCTCCTGGGCTCAAGCGATTCTCCTACTTCAGCTTCCTGAGTAGCTGGGACTGCACGTGCACACCACCATGCCCAACTATTTTTTTTATTTTTTGTAGAGACGTGGTTTCACTATGTTGGCCAACATGGTATCTATCTATTGACCTCATGATCCGCCAGCCTCGGCCTCCCAAAGTGCTGGGATACAGCCCTTTATGCTAAAAACTCTCAATAAACTAGGAATTGATGGAATGTATCTCAAAATAATAAAAGTTATTTGTGACAAACCCACAGTCAATATAATACTGAATGGGCAGAAACTGGAAACATTCCCTTTGAAAACTGGCACAAGACAAAGGTGTCTTCTCTCACCACTCCTATTCAACATAATATTGGAAGTTCTGGCCAAAGAAATCAGGCAAGAAAAAGAAATAAAAGATATTCAGTTAGGAAAAGAGAAAGTCAAACTGTCTCTATTTGCAGATAACATAATTGTATATTTAGAAGATCCCATTGTCTTAGCCGAAAATCTCCTTAAGATGATAAGCAACTTCAACGAAGTCTCAGGATACAAAATCAATGTGCAAAAATCACAAACATTTCTATAAAACAATAACAGACAAACAGAGAGACAAATCATGAGCAAACACCCATTCACAATTGTTACAAAGAGAATAAAATACCTAGGAATACAACTAACAAGGGACGTGAAGGACCTCTTCAAGGAGAATTACAAAACACTGTTCAAGGAAATAAGAAAAGACACAAACAGTTGGAAAAACATTTCCATGCTCATGGTTAGGAAGAATCAGTATTGTGAAAATAGACGTACTGCCTGACATAATTTATAGATTAAATGCTATCCCCATCAAGCTACCATTTATCTTCTTTGTAGAAATGGAAAAAACAACCTTAAATTTCATATGGAATAAAAAAAAAGCCCCCATAGCCAAGTCAATCCTAAGCCAAAAAAAAAAAGCAAAGCTGGAGGCATCATGCTACCTGACTTCAAACTATACCACAGGGATACAGTGATCAAAACAGCATGGTACTGGTACCAAAACAGAGATATAGACCAATGGAACAGAACAGAGGCCTCAGAAGTAACACCATATATCTACAACCATCTGATCTTTGACAAATCTGACGAAAACAAGCAATGGGAAAAGGATTTCCTGTTTAATAAATGGTGTTGGGAGTACTGGCTAGCCATGTGCAGAAAACAGAAACTGGACCCCTTCCTGACACCTTACACTAAAATTAACTCCAGATGGATTGAAGACTTAAACATAAGACCTAACAGCATAAAAACCCTATAAGAAAACCTAGGCAATACCATTCAGGACATAGGCATAGGCAAGGACTTCATGACTAAAACACCAAAAGCAACGGCAACAAAAGCCAAAACAGACAAATGGGACCTAATTAAATTCCAGAGCTTCTGTGCAGCAAAAGAAACAATCATTAGAGTGAACTGGCAACCAATAAAATGGGAAAAAAATTTTGCAGTCTACCCATTTGACAGAAGGCTAACATCCTGAATCTACAATCAACTTAAACAAATGTACAAGAAAAAAACAACTCCAACAAAAAGTGAGTGAAGGATATGAACAGACACTTTTCAAAAGAAGACATTTATGAGGCCAACAAACATATAGAAAAAATGCTCATCACCACTTGTCATCAGAGAAATGCAAATCAAAACCACATTGAGATACCATCTCACACCAGTTAGAATGGCAATTATTAAAAAATCAGGAGACAATAGATGCTGGAGAGGATGTGAAGAAATAGGAACGCTTTTACACTGTTGGTGGGAATGTAAATTAGTTCAAGCATTATGGAAGACAGTGTGGCGATTCCTCAAAGATCTAGAAATAGAAGTACCATTTGACCCAGCAATCTCATTACTGGATATATACCCAAAGGATTATAAATTGTTCTATTATAAAGAAACATGCACACGTTATGTTAGTTGTGGCACTGTTTATGATAACAAAGACTTGGAACCAACCCAAATGCTCATCAATGATAGACTGGATAAAGAAAATGTGACACATATACACCACGGAATACTATGCAGCCATAAAAAGGATGAGTTCATGTGCTTTGCAGGGACATGGATGAAACTGGAAACCATCATTCTCAGCAACCTGAAACAAGAACAGAAAACCAAACACTACATGTTCTCACTGTTAAGTGGGTGTTGAACAATCAGAGCACATGGACATCACACACTGGGGCTTGTTGGGGGCTGGGAGAGCTAGGGGAGGAATAGCAGCAGGTGGGGAGATTGGGGAAGGATAACATGAAGAGAAATACCTAATGTAGATGACGGGTGGATGGATGCAGTAAACCATCATGGCATGTGTATACCTATGTAACAATCCTGCATGATCTGCACATGTACCCCAGAACTTAAAGTATTAAAAAAATCAATCTGTGGGGGCAAAAAAAAAAAAAGCACAAGTACCACTGAAGTGCCAAATGACAAGTTGGGAACAAAACTTGCAACATACGTGGATAGACGGTTAATATACTTTACATATTAAAGATTTACAAATTAGTAAAAAAAAAAAAAACAGAAACAAAAATAACAACAACAACAAAATACCCCAGTAGAAATCTCCAGTAGGAAAACAAGCAAAGAAGAAAAAATGCTTCACAGATAAAGAAAGTTCTTAATATTTATACGAAAATGTATAATAACCTGGAATTCCAATTAAATAATGAAATTCCAACTTAATATCCTGATATACTCAAGTAGGATATGGGGCAAGACCAGAAAATTGTTACCAGTTAGTTGAAAACATAAATGAGTTGAGGAAATAATAACAGAATTGTGAGAACATGACAGAACTGAAATAATTTTAAAGTATGTACAACAGGGCTCATTTTTCTACCACAGTATTGGTATGGAAAAAGTGTATAATTAAATTAAAAAATACCATGATCACTTTGGGAGGCCAAGTCGGGCAGATTAGGGAGGCCAAGTCGGGCAGATTGAGCCCAGGAGTTCAAGACCAGCCTGGACAGCATGGAGGAAACCACATCTCTACAAAATATATACAGAAATTAGCCAGGCCTGGTGGCATGCACCTTTAGTCCACCCACTTGAGAAGCTATGGTGGCGGGAGTGTTTGAGCCCAGGAAGTCAAGGCTGCAGTGAGCTGTGATCACAACACTACACTCTAATCTGGGTGACAGAGCAAGACGCTGTCTGAGGAAAAACAAACAAAATGCCATGAGTGTCAATTCTTACTTTATTATCTCTGTGTTCTTGTCCCTCTCCAATCATTATTTTTTACAGTGTACCCATGTCACCAATAATTGATGATATACAAATTGTGATAATTATGAGATACACTTTATATCTAAAAATAAAACGTTGAAATATTAATATTTCTGGTTACAGGTGAAGGTGAAATGAGAGAAGTACTTGCATAGACTGTTAGTGGATTTGTTAATTTGTATAATAATTCTTAAAAAGTATTTAGATATATTTATGAAAAATGTTGATATTCTTTTAACCTGCAATTCCATTTCTAAAAATCTTATCCTCAAGAAAGAATTAGAGATGTGGACAAAGATTTATCTATGAACTTGCTCTAGTCAGTGGAATTTATAATAATAAAATACTAAAACAAACCTGACATTCCATGAAGGGGAATGTTTAAGTACACCATGGACATCTATATGGTGGAATAATACACAGCTATCAAAAAATTTTTCCAAAGAATCTTTATTCATATGATCTTTCTTAACATCCTGTATAAATTAAAGGCAGTCCTATAATGATATTATTTAATGAATATGATGTTGTTACACACAAACACAAATAGATGCTTATTAATAAAATAAAGACCCTATGATGAGTGCATCAAAATCTCACAAATCACCACTAAAGAACTTATTTGTGTAACCAAATACTGCCTGTTCCCCAAAAACTTATGGAAATAACGAATTTTTAAAATAACAATAATATTTTTTTAAAAAGAAAGTACTCTAGAACTATTCTTAGGGCATCATTGAGGGAGTGTGATTAGTTGACTTCTTTTCCCTTTACTTTCTAATCTAAAATAGGAAGGAAAGGAAATTTTTAAAAGATCGTCATTCTCTTGTACACATTTTCCCCTATAATTTTCTTTCCTATCAATCAAATTTTGTTCTGCTTTCATTTATTGGTCTGAATTAAGTCTACAGAATCAGTTGAGTGTCAATATAGTATAAGCTTAACAATATAAGCTTTTGTCCGAAAAGCATGGATTCACACTCGTTGCTTTGTGATCTTGGGTAAATCTACCATCCATTCTAAGCCTCAGTTTTTGCATCTGAAAAGAGAGAAGAGTTAGAAGTACTAACCTGTCGGTACTATTCAGTGAGATGACTTATGTAAAGTGCTGAGCACAGTTCCTCCACATAGCACAGCAGGTCCATAAATAATGTCATTTCATTCAACATTATTTCTTTATAATGATGATGATAAAAAGTAGATTGCTAGTGGGACCACTGTTTGCAGTCTGCATGTTCTCCCCATGTCTGTGTGGGTTTTTTCTGGCTGCTCTGGTTTCCTCCCGCATCTCAGATATGTTCACATTGGGTGAATTGGCATGCCTATATGGTCTCCGTCTGAGTGGGCATGGGTGTGTGTGAGTGCACCTTGAGGCTGGATGGTGTCCTGCTCAGGGCAGGACAGATTCAGGCCACCCAGACCCTTGACTGACCTAAATGGGTAAATAATTATCTTACTTGTCTTTGTTCATCTTAAATGTATGTACAGATATTTAATATGTGAAATGTTTTGGTTCTTTATTTGAAGTTTAGTGATGTTTTTGTGACCAGAAATATGCTGAAGGAGCTTACCTCTTGTTTGTATCAATTAGCCTGAGGGAAAATTGGTTCTCTTTTCATCATATTGCTTTGAATTGCAGTTTCCAAGAATTTATCAATGTTAAGTGACGACTTACTGTATGTTCTTAGTAAAGTTAGTTGTTGTTAATATACTATTTTTTAGTGTATATCTCAGCAATATCTCAAATGCATTCTATGTAACACCATTCTAACAGGCCGTTTATTAGATATTTGTAAAAGGGTTATATGGTTAAGTAACCAGAAATTACTACATATTCTACATTACTTCTTGATGATTTACAATGCATTGAGATCAAGATGAAAAGACCTAGGTAGTCTAATAGCACATATATACATATGTAATTGTATTTTAAAAGCTTGAATTTCCCAAACTTATTTCTGTATAGAACAATTAATGTTTCCCTGAACAATGGATGTCATCCTGTGGAACATTATCTGGAACAACCATGGCTCTAAGGCAGGGGCATTAGAGTGAACTTCTTTTTGTAAAGATCTACGTAGTAAATATATAAGGCTCTGTGGGTCAAGATAGGCAAAATTGAACAACTATTCTCACCAAAAGGTGAATAGTCATTTTTAACATTTAAACTTAAAATAAAAATAGTGGGCTAGATTTAGCCTGCCAGCCATAGTTTGCCTACCTCTGTTTCAAGAGATGGCATTGTTAAGAGGCATATGAAAATTTTAACAGGTGCTAGACCACTAATATGAAAAAATTAAAGTGTGCAGAAGATGAGAGAGATGTCTCTTCTGCCGGTGCTGTTACAGCCCCTTTCCTAGCCCAATCCTGAGTATATATAATAATAATAAGTAGTTAATACTTCCTTGCTACAGACATACCATTTTCCAATGGACCATTTTGAATAAGATTACAGGATCCTTTTCAACTCATTTTTTTTTCTGGACAAACACAAAGAATTAATCAGAATTGACAGAAGATATAAAGCCTGTTTGCCATTCCTGATCTTCAATACTCTTCTTAAAGTGTATTATTTAGAATTTCACTTTGGTGTGACCAGGCTGTCATAGAATAGAAAGAGGAGTCATTATCTTACTTGACCAAAATTGTCATAGTCTAAGATTGCAAACATTTTTGCAATCTCATTATTCTATGGACACACAGTGACCTACCAATCAAGTAGAAGTCTTGAATTGTTCTCCATATGTATTGTTCTTAAGTCACATCTTGACCTTTTTATAGGTTAGATCCAAGTGCATAATATAATATTTATCTCAATTAATATCAACAATTCTGTCTACTAATCAGTCCATCCTAATGAAGATTTTTTGCATTCTAATTATTGGGTATTTCTCTCAACATCAACTCATTTGAATCAAATTAATAGCCTTTGGCTCTTTATTATAGGTCAACGTGATTAGTAACAATGGCTTTAAATAGAATTCCAGAACATGCCATTAAAAATCATCTTCTCAATAACCAAATTTATGATGTTTGAAATTGTGCTCCCCATCAGGTGTTGAGATCTTTGGAATAACATTTATATTCACACTATATTCAGCATCTGCAGAAAAATAATACATTTTGGAGTATACGGAGATTATTTTTTCCAAAATCATACAGTTGAGTTATAAAATATAAGAAGCAAAGAGGACTTCAAGATTGCTCTAGTACTGTTGAGCCTCAAGCACCTACTCCAGCAAAACAAAAAACAAAAAGCAAAAAACAAAAACAAAAACAAAAAACAAAACTTGAGGCAAGTATTGCGTTGAAGGAAATGCTTGATTTTCAACTGAATCTCTTGGCCGAACAGTAGAATAACTGTCATCATGAAAGATAAAAAGAATATACACACAATTGAGTTTCATAGTGCAAAACAATAAAAAAATGTGAGTTACTGCTATAATACAGCTAGAAGACATTAAATACTATCATGAAAGAGCTCTGAAAAGTTACAGGTGTTATACAAACCAAAGTGTTACCAGCAGCGAATCTGTATGGGTCTGCAGCAACCTCAGTTCTTGCCTCCTCAGAAGAATGATTTCAACCAAGGAGATGGAAGGCAGAAAGAGAGACTGAGGCAAACTTTAGAGCAGGAGTGAAAGCTTATTAAAAACTTTAGAGCAGCAATGGAAGAAAATAAAGTACACTTGGAAGAAGGTCCAGTGGGTGACTTGAGAGATCAAGTGCACAGTTTGACCTTTGACTTAGGGTTTTATATAGTGCCATGCCTCCAGCGTCTTGCATCCCTTCTCCCCTGATTCTTCCCTTGGCATGGGCTATCCACATATGCCATGGCCTGCCAGCACTTGGGAGGGGGAGCATGCACAGTGTGCTTACTGGAGTTGTACAAATGCTCATTCGAGGAGTTCTTTTAACAAGTGTTACTTGGAGGCCATATACCAGTCGAACTCTGACATCTTGTCTCCTAATACACATGCTTGAGCCCACCTGGCCAACTCCTGAGATCATATTGGGAAGCTATTGATCACCAGTTTAGGTGCTTCTGTTTATTTGGAGACTGCCTTTCCCTGGTGTGGGCTGCAACCAATTATTATTTTAGAGAGACAGTTAACAACTGCTGGACCATCACTTGATGGTTGCCTGACATTCTGGTGGGGTGTGTGTGTGTGTTTGTGTGTTGGTGGAAACTCTCTTCTGTTCTGCTCTTGTCTGTTACCTACTGTAACATAAGGGATCATTTTTAGAATGCATTTTGTTGCCTGAAGGTGGGCAGTGTTTCGCCATTTATGCATTTCTAGAACACAGATGCAAGAAGAGAGTGGTATTCTGTAGTCTTTAATGTTATCATCTTCTGATTGTATTTTCTTCATTTGCAGTTTATTTTTTTCAAAATATACTTATTTTCCTTTTATGGCTGATTTTCTTCATAATAAAATATAGCAACACATTTGGTAGATTCTAATTTCTTATGTTAACAGAATGCTTTCAACACAGAAGTCTTACTTGAATATATTCTTATGCAGGGGTCAGCAAACTTTCAGTAAAGTGCCAGATAGTAAATATTTTAGGCTTGGCAGGCAAAGAGGCAATGTCCTCAACTCTGAGCAACTGTTCTCACTTAAATAATAATAGTCTTTTTTGCATTCTACATTTAAATATGTAAAAACCATCCTTAGCTCATAGACCTTGCAAAAGCAGGTGGTGGGCCAGATTTGGCCATTGGTTGGTGGCCCCCACTATATAGTACTGACCATTAAAAAAACAAGATCATAGTTGTCTGCATGTCCTTCAAAACATGAAAGTAATTTACATTGTAACGAAGTGATTTGATTGTGTGATAAGATAGAAGGCAAAGTTAAAAAAATAACCTCCATTTTGACCACTAAAGAATGCCACATGTCAAGTTTCAAATTCTTTCAATGGAAAATACTAGAAACTAAAAAATCCCTACTATTGCTTTTGAAATAACAAACAAACATATATTGCCATTTTTCAGGCTGTGACTGGGTAATAGAAAAAAAACAGATAACAAGACTGACGCTATGAACCTAACTAGATCTCAAGCCTCTTCCGCTAAAAATCTTTAACATTAATAAATACCTTCATCATTCATATAAAGATAGATTATGTCTCATAAAGCAATGTATAAAATGTTTAAACATGACTTTTCAGGAATAACCACAATGAATCTTGAAATCCTTTAAATTTACCTTCAAATCTGTTTCTCCTCCTACATAAATAATTTAAATATAAGTATCTTTAAGAACTTTGTAATAAATAACTAAGAAGTCAAAAGCTGAATATTCATGCATCTCTTTAGTATAATAATAAACTGTAAATGCCCACCAATGACTTCAAGAAGAGTAAGCAACATTGCATTCTAAATGAGAAAATATGAGTCACAACAAATTTCCCAAGTGAGAAGCTTTTATTTCCTCATTTTTAAAAAAGAATTAAACTCATATCTAAAAATGCAGAGACAATTCTGTATACCCTTAGGCATCATAATGTGTCACTGACTCCAACTCTAGGGGTCCTTTTGTTATGTATTCTGGCCTGGTCACACATTTTGAGCACTCCTCCTGTATTTGAAGAATTTTTTATCTCAGGAGACCTGCATCCTCATGGTAGAAGCAGAAAAACGTGCTGAAGTTAAAGTCTCCCTTTCAACTCTCCACTTTTTCTCTATGAGATTTTACTTTGAAAGAAGCAACGTGAAAAAATCATGACGCCATACATACAGAGTTCATTTTCTCATGAGGGTGAGTATAGTGGCATCTTGCTCTCAAGGACAGGAGGGCAGAGGCTCTGAAATTCTTTCGACAACAGCAGCATCAACAACAACCAAAGCCACAGTGGTGTCCTTACTAAGTAGAAGTGGCTTTCTTGGGAATCTTTCCTTGGCATGGTTGGGTGGCATTCTTCTTTGCTTTGCAGTCTCCAAGGCTAATGTTCTGGCCCATCCTGTGAGGCCCCTATCCTCATTCATCTTAGGTTACTGTTGTAGGTTGAATTGTGTACCCCAAAATGGTAGTCCTAAACCCTAGTACCTGTGAATGTGACCTTATTTAGAAATAGGGTCTTTGCAGATGTAATCTGGTTAAGATGAGGTCATACTGGATTAGGATAGCCCCCATCCTATATAACCCATGTCCTTGTGGAAAAAAACAGAGACACAGGGAGAATACCATGTAAAGACACAGAGACACACTGAAACCTTCATGTAAGGACAGAGAAAGAGATTCCAGTGATGCAGCCACAAGCCAAGGAATGCCGAGAATCAATGGCCACCATCAGAAGCTGAAAGGGCAAGGAAAGATTCTACAGTCTCAGAAGGAACATAGCTGTGCAGGCACCTTGATTTTGCCCTCGTAGCCTTCAGAACTGAGAATACACATTTCTGTTGTTTTAAACCACCCAGGATGTAGTAGTTGGTTATAGCAGTCCTAGGAAATAAATAGGTTTCCTTGGAAGGAGATCCTGAGATAAGGACTCAGTATAAGTGACTTTTTAAGAAGTACTCCCAAGAGAGACCAGTAAGAAAGTAAAGTAAGCAGGACAGGGAAGAATTTAAAAGCCAAGCAAGGATGAGCTCTTAGGCAAAATCCCTGTTTCATCTTGATCCTGCAAGAAACTCTGAAGGTTAAATTACATCCAGAGTTTGTCCCAATTTTGGGCAAAGGAGCTGGACTCTCATACCTGCAGTCACAGGGGCCAGTCATGGGTGAGGGCAGCCCCATGAGACCCAATCTGTGTAACATTTCAGGTTCTCTGTGCATGTTGGTAAAGCAGCATTTATATCCCTTGAGTAGGCCTTAAAGAAAGTCAGAGGTGCCAACCTTAGAAAAAGATTACTGGAGAGAAGACTGGCTGTGAGGCACATAAACACAGTAAAAAGGATTTGGGAGTATCTGAGTGTCTTAGTCTATTTGTGCTGCTGTAAAGGAATACCTGAAACTGAGTAATTTATAAAGAAAAGAGGTTTATTTGGCTCTCAGTCAGCAGATTGTCCAAGAAACATGACACCAACACCTACTTCTGGTGGTGGCTGCAGGGTGCTTCCACTCATGACAGAAGATGAAGGGGGAGCTGCCAGGTACAGAGATCACATGGTGAGAGAGGAAGCAAAGAGAGGAGAAGGTGCCAGGCTCTTTTTAATGACCAGCTCTCTGGGGAGCTAATAGAGTGGGAACTCATTACCTAAGGACAGCACTAAGCAATTCCTGAGGAATTGGCCCCTATGACCCAAACACCTCCCATTAGGCCTCACCTCCAACACTGAGGACCATATTTCAACATGAGGTTTAGAAGGTCAAATATTGCAACTGTAGCACTGGGTGAAGCATTGATCAAGCCCACTATTCCGGATAGTAAATTATTTTTCTCCTCAGATTTCCTGGAGTAGAGTCTGTTGTTTGCAATTAAGAACAATAATTGATATGTCACCCAAAGGAAGAAAATCATCATTTTTAAACCCTAAAATAATAGTTCAAAGTCATTAATCTTTTAAAATATATACAGTTTCCTAAAATGCTGTGGAAAAGCCCAGTTTTTATAAAGCACATCCTGCTTTAAATGTGTTTAAAAGGGAAACTCAATACTGAAAGAAAAACTTGTAAAATACTGAGTAAAGTCAAGAGTATTTCCATAAATATTCAAACATGTCAGTTTTGTTAATACATATTTTCTATAAACTTACTATTATCATCAACAAATATGTTACAAGTAACTCATAGCTCTAGATCATTGTTCTTGGGACTTTAAAAATTATACGATATGCTTCCTGGTTTCAAAGTTTCAAGTGCTATTGTCTGTGAGATCTTCAGCCAAGTCACTTGTCATCTCTTAGTCTTGGTTTCCCTTTCTGTAAAATACAGATGATAATGTTAATACACAACTGCTATGGACATTATGATATAACTTATGTAAATGCTTTTTGTGAATGTAAATGATTATATAAACATAATGAGACTAAGAAACGTAAGAATATGGTATATACAATAGATCTCACAGGAATTACAGGTAAAAAACAAATCAAATCCATGGGTTCTGAGGAGGCCTAGTGGCAGGAATATTCCTCTCAAAAGTATAGGTGCGTTGAACAGTTGTCACTGGATTCCAGTAGACCCTTGAACCACGTGTGCAACTGCTGACTCTAATTCTGAACACATCAAATGAAATTCTAGTTACAAATACCTTCCCTCAGAGCTTTCCTGCAAGGAGATACTATTGCAAGCAGAGAATGTGAATGTCTGATCTCTTTCTCTAAGTTTCTCAGTATAATTTAAGAAGTTGGTGTTCTGGTGAGTCTGTGTGTTATGAACTTGATTACTGTGAGTTGGCCCCGAGAGGTGACTCTACTCTTAATGTGTAAGGCCAAGTTTGTGAACCTCCAAGCTGATAAGTAGAGCCTGAACCTTTTCCAATTCACCAAGACTCCTTAGGCCAGAGGTCCTCAATCTTTTAGTCACCAGGGACTGGTTTTGTGGAAGACAACTTTTCCATGAACTGGTGGGTGGGGGACAGATTTGGTATGATTCAAGCACATTACATTTTTTTTGTGCACTTCATTTCTATTATTATTACATTTTAATATATAATGAAATAATTATGCAACTCACTATAATGTAGAATCAGTGGGAACTCTGAGCTTGTTTTCCTGCAACTAGACAGCCCTGTCTAGAGGTGATGGAAGACAGTGACAGATTATGAGGCATTAGATTCTCATAAGGAGCATGCAACCTGGACCCCTCATATGCACAGTTCACAATAGGGTTCACTGTCCCATGAGAATTTAATGCAGTTGCTCATCTGACCGAAGGCAGAGCTCAGATGATAATGCAAGTGGTGGGGAGTGACTGTAAGTCCAGATGAAGCTTCACTCACTTGCCCTCCATTTACCTCTTGCTGTGCAGCCCTTTTCGTAACAGGCCGTGGACTGGTACTGGTCCATGGCCAGGGACCTAGGAATCCCTGCCTTAGTTGATGACTTAGAAAGTAGTCAGTATTCTCTTCCTTGAATTTTCTACTCTATTTATTGCATCTTAAATGTAATAAATGCCATAGTTTTCTTTAGGTTCTTGAGATTCCTTTTAATTAAATCTGTAAGAGGCCTATGCGACTCCAACATAGTAATGATATAGACTTAAATGTCCATCAATTCTGACAGCTAGTTTGAACGCAAATAATTGCTTTATGGACTGCTGGTCCTTCAAACAGAAACTATACAAACCTGTATTTTTTTCCCTTTGGATTTAAGACTCTGTTCACTCATATTTGAAATGTGTTTATGGTAATTTGATTCTTGTTTGTTTTTCAATCTATTCTTAGTGCAGAGGAATGGCAGGAATTTGAACACTTCTCTACTTTCACAACCAGGCAAACATTATTGAAAAAACTTCAGTGCATGCCCAATTAAGATATTACATTCATATTCTGCCTTGGCTCTTCTAGCCTTAGGGAGAGGTTTATGTACTCTTTTTTTTTAAATTTTTTAATTGTAATTTTTGTGGGTACATAGTATGTGTATATTGCACTGTCCTTTTTAGAAGATTTTGTTAAATATTTGGATTATATTTCTTCTTTTTATCATTTCTATTCTTGTTCTCTTTTAGGATTTTCAATCTCTACTAAGCCTTCAGACCTCTGTCTTTCCCTATCAGTGCATGCACAAGTCTTATCTTTTTCAGAAAGGGAAAAAAAAAATAAAGCAAAGTAGTGGGGCAGGGGAAAGGAGGGAAAGAAGAAAGGGATAGATGGAGGAACAGTAGAAACAACGGAAGGAAACAAGAGACAAGGACTGAACACATTTATCTTTTAAAAATCGTGCATACACATATTAACACACTTTTGAAAGACACTTATTAAATGCCTGCTATATGTAAGATTTTGGTCTAGGTGTCGGGGAAGTAAAGATAAATTAGACATTAAGTTGCCATCTAGTTGAACAGACATCATGTATTTGTAAGAAAGCAAAAGGTGGATACGTTCTCTAAGAGGGGCTTAGAAAGGTGATTATGGTAATGTAAAGGGGAGAAAGACAGTAGTTTCAATCAGCAAGGTGCTGCGGAAGGCAGAAAGAGTCTTGTGAAGAGGTAACACTTGAGATAGGCCTTTGGGCTTAGATAAGATTTGCTTTCCCTTCAAGTTTGTCCAATAAATTTTCTACAGACTTTCTTATGCAAGTTTCTTGGAAGCCTCTCCCAACACGCAGTCATTTCCTAGTGAACCCGTCTCTATCCCTACCCCATTTCCCAAACTGATTCTTCAAACAATACCCATGAGACTTTTACACTCAAACCCCACATCTTGGTGACTTTTTATTTTTATTTTTTTAATTGTTCTCCAAGAATAAAACTTACTCTCTTAACTTTCCTAACATGGCATTATCCTAGGTTTCTTCTTACTTTTGACCCAGGCCACACACTCTAACCAGCACTGCTTTGTGGTCACTTTGCTATCATAGCTCACCTTTCTATGACACCCTTAAAGACTTGCACTAAAACATAAATCAAGACCTAAATATAAATATATGCTCTTGTAACCTGAGTGTCATGGAATCCCCTTGAAAGACTGGTTTTTTGAACCATGCTCACCTTTGACCAAGACTCCGACGTGAAGGTATCTTTACAAACCATATTCTATTCCACATTACATTAATAACAAATCAGTATTTTACTCAAGATGTTGTAGGAGGACAGAAAATAGAATTTACTTTGCCTACCACCATGGAAAGCCATCTTTCCCTTCTGTTCCTCTTATGAAATGTCTTACCATGTCTACTCCATGCCCCTACTTTCCATAGATAAAAAATAAAAGACTAAATTATAGTTTGAAAATAGAATAAAAATTATGAAAAAAAATTATGTTGAAAGGTAGAAAGATAATGAAGAGTGTAGATTAGGAAGTCAAAAATCAGGGGGATACAGAGAAAAGAGAGATGCAGTAGTAACATTTTCATCATATATAGTAGGGTGTTGAGAGTAATTGATGAACATGGAATGACAGTTTAAATCCATAATATAAAGGTGTAAAGTCCTTTAGAGGGTCAAAGTTCTTGCAGATAGCTCTTTGATGGAACTTTCAAAGATTGGGAGTAAGTGGGGAGTTACCAGTTGGCAGGGTAGTGGAAATGAAGTAGTGTAAACTTCTCATCTTTTATGTCTAATATGTTATATTAAATTTGACAAATGAGATCTAGTAATTAAGCATATCATTTAGCATTTGGAGGTAATCACTCCAAAAAACTACATAGGAAACCATTAAAATGATTTCCTCAGCTAGTGAGGCTGAAGGTATTAAGACCATCTGGTGTTTTCATTATAAGTCCTTTGTCCTGCTTGACTTTTTTTAAAACTATGCACCTGGATTTTTTAATTAAAATTTCATAAAGGATGAAATATATAGAAAAATATTTTTAACATCAATTTCTAAATTGTTGTATTTATTATTAGTAGTATAGATAGGGTCTCACTTTGTCACCCAGGCTGGAGTGCCATGGTGCTATGATAGCTCAATGCCACCATGAATTTCTAGGCTCATGGCTGAGCCTCCCACCTCAGCCTCCTGAGTACCTTGGACTACAGGCACCTGCCACTAAGTCCAGCTAATTTTTGAATTTTTTTTTTTGTAGAAACAGGGATCTTGCCATTTTGCCTAGACTGGTCTCAAACTCCTGGCCTCAAGAAGTCCTCCCACCTCAGCCTCTCAAAGTGCTGGGATTACAGCTGTGAGCCACTGTGCCCAGCCAATTCTTAAATTGATAGCTTCTATGATTT
Source organism: Plecturocebus donacophilus (assembly GCA_004027715.1). Taxonomy (NCBI): domain Eukaryota; kingdom Metazoa; phylum Chordata; class Mammalia; order Primates; family Pitheciidae; genus Plecturocebus; species Plecturocebus donacophilus. The sequence goes on along the minus strand of PVKP010000940.1, from coordinate 41,782 downwards.
TTTGGTAGATAATTCCTACACTAATATATAAATTTTAAAATTCTTAATATAATTAAATATATATTTTCATGCTAAATCTATATGCTAGTAGAGATAAGCAGATTCAGATACAAAAGTTTAATTACAAAATAATGGGAGAGCAGTTTTCAGAGGGATATTATTTTATTTATAGGATTTTTTTAGTGTGAATTAGAACATTTGAAAATATTTCATTTCAAATACCTTGCCTCAGGAGCAAGGGCATCATTTGAGCATCAATGTCCTAAATATTCACTGCTGGGTATATCTCTCCTAAAAATAGAAAGCATCTATTTTTATCAAAATTCAGGTCTCTGTGGGTGGGTGATTTTGGCAATCTGTCTTGGCTTTTTCTCTTTTTTCTCCTTTTTCTGTGAGCTTTTCTAGTCTGTTAGGCAGTTCTAACATTGTCTTCTTTTTTTAAATAAAGAATTCAATTAGGTTCTCTCTGTTTACTATTCACATAACACAGTTTGAATATATTTTAAATTATATGTTATATTTAGTGAACAATTTATAATTTCTTGCATTAATTCCAAAAGTAGATCAATGTACTGTTTTTGTATTTTTGTTATTAAAATAATGAACCAATGAGCAAATGAATGAATGAACAGGCAGAAAAAAGGAAGGAAGGAAAGAAGAAAGGAGCATAGGTAGAAAGAAGATAAATACCGGAGTTGGTTTCTACCTGTTTAAGTAACCTTTGTTTAACTTTTTTTTTTTTTTTTTTAACTCTTCTTAGTGGCCTTGATAGAAAAGAGCTACCACAACTCTGGTTGAAGAGGTCTCAATATTCTGTTTTAAATTCTAGTGGATGGAAATGCTGACAAAGATATTGAACCAAATATTCAAAGACATGCTATTTTAAGTGAGCTAAATCTTCATTTTTCAAAGTGGGGATAACTTGAAAATTCAAATTTGATAAATTATGGAATGTAAAAGCAAATCACTACCAAAATCAGGCAAGCTGAGCCTATCTTTTGACAAGTTTCTAGAGGTATAGCTATCCTTTTGAGAAAATATATCTTTAAATATATTCTGAAATGCAGAGTGCCTAAACACAGACCTAGAATACTAGAATGAGCAGGGACTGTAGGAACAGCACAGTATCTTATTATAGATGAAGAGCCTGAAGTCCAGGAACATTTGAAGACCTGTATACAGCTCAGTGTCAGAGAGGCAACCTATGAAAAACTGTGATACTCAAAACTGATTGAGCTACACACTTAAAAATGGGTCCATTTTATTCTATGTAAATTACAGCTCAATGAAGTTGATTAGAAATTAAAGTTCCCTTTTTGCTCACAAGTGCATCATGAGTCTGGCTTCATCAGCATGATATTCATTATCCCCCCATTCAACATGTTACCTATTGGTTACCTAATACATGTCAGGGATTGTGCTAGGCACTGGGAATAAATGAGCAAAAGCAGATATGGCACCGGCCAAATGGAGCCTCCAGGCTATTGGGAAGAAGCATTAATCAGAGAATCATACCAATAAATACATCACTCAATTATGCTGACAGCTGCTCTGGAAGGAGATACTGGCATTCTGGTAGTCTGCAATAGAAGGTTTTAACCTAGTTATGGAGGTCAGGGGACTTTTCTTAGAGAAGGCACAATTAAGTTGAGATCTAAAAAAAAATTTGGAAAGGTAAAAGGTACTTTTAGCTGGGGTAGGGATGGGGAAAGAGGTGGGAAAATGTGTTCTATGCAAGGAAGGAACATGTCAAAAGCCCTGGGTTGGTGGATATGGCACTTTCAGATGTCAGAAAGACATGTGGGAAGAATCACAGAGTGAGGGGGGACATGGAGGGAAAACTTTCATTAACTCAGCTGAGAAAAAATTAAGTTAAGCAAGGCTGTGTTGATAGAATTACAGAGATCAAATAACCCCCAAATGTCATTATTTTCATTTGGCATATTTACCTAAAATAGTTAATCAATTGGGTTAATTCGTTGAATGTCTATATCAGTGATGTCAAAGAAAGCCAAGAACCAATTTGACAAATTTTGAATAAGTTCCCTTCAATCCATTCTGTGGTAGACAAGTAAGTACTCTATTAAGGGGAAAATTTCTCACAGCAGTTGTTTGATTGCTTTAACTACTTATTTGAAAAAAAAAATGCTTTCTTTGACTAGTATGGTAAACTTTAATTGATTGTATTTTTTTACACAAAGGAAAAGCTCATACACACTATAGTTGCTCCATTTCATCATGCAACTACTCAGGTCAATGAAGCTGACAAAATTAAACTATCCATACTCACCTATGGGTCACTTTTAGACTACAATTTTGGATTAAAATTTTTCTTTTATAGCAGTGGATTTTACGAGGCAGCCTATTGGGCAACTTAAATTCCTAAGATCTGAAAGCTCCATATTGAGAAATCAGCTAGGGCCAGGAAAGGCAAAACCTGGAGGTAGTATTATCTAGTGGTTGAGAATTTGAGTCCTTGATGTTGAAATCTTGTTCTTCATCTTCTAGCTGTGCTGTCTTCTACCTCTGTGACCTTGGACAATACACTTAATGGCTTAGTTTTCTAATCTGGATGTTGAAGACAATAATTCCATCACAGGTTACTGGAAATACTGAGTGAGTTAATGTAAGTAAATTGTTTGATGCAAAGATTGGCTCTCAAATTTTAGCTATTATTATTAAGCATAGCTCTTATTAGTTAATAAAGTGTATAGCAAGGTACTGTAGCATTGTCTAACAGAATTGTCGATTTCAACATTAAATGAAGTGGTAATCTCTGTGGATATAATGTCCGAAGTCAGAATGAGACATTTGTGAAATTGTTTGTAACCATCAACTAACTAGGTCAAAATTCCTGGAGGCAAAAAAATTCCAAATTCCACCTCTCCTGAGATGTGGACATCCCTTTAACAGCTCTTTAAAAGCTAGGGGGCTCTCGGGACAGGTGGCAAGTATGCTGGGTCTAATCTGTTACAAGACTGTTTTAACGAAGTTGAGTGCACATCATAGATCACTGTCTTCTATTTTTCCACACTAGAATGCCTTTCGAACAAGATGTTTTATTTTCATGGTAATTTAATCATTAAATGTTATTAAATAGGGGTTATAAAAAGGCAATTGTTCCTCAGGAGCTTGAAATTGAGGATTCTCTTTTTAGCTGCCCCTGATTCCCTTTTTCGTTATGACCTTGGGATTAGTTATTTAGCTATTCTATACTCTAACTTTTTATGCAAAATGAGAAAAATGCCACTTTTATGAGGAGGCTGTAAATTCCTAACTAATGCTTAAAGCACACTTTAGTTCCTTTCATCTGAGAAAATTAAAGTAAATGAAAATATTTCATTATTAATAATCTAATTCTCTTTGAATCTTTGATTAATACTATTTTAAAATATGAGATTTTCAAAATTGGGTCATATTCTATATAAATTTTTGAAGGTGGAAGCTATACACATATAGATAAATTTTAGTTAAAACCAGTTTTCCTTGAGAAGATCTAAAATGAACAATACCTCTTGAATTAAACATAAAATAGCAGATTCAGGTACAGTCTGACTTCAGAAACCATTAGGATATTGCTACTTTAAGCATTTTATTTTCATTAGGGTAAGACAATCATTTTCGTGATTTCAAAATTTTTGATGACGTGAAACATCAGACAATCTTCAATGTATTTTTCTAAATGTAAACTGAAGTCATGTCACAGTGGCATTGTGCAGCTGGTGGAAATGGTACATTTAAAAACAGAATGCCATTTGTGAGAAACAGATTCGTGAGGACTCTTTCCCCCAAATCACTAACTAGAGAGAAATACTGTGAAGTATTTCTCACCCTATGCTCTTATTCCTTATGCTCTATTAAAGCATAAAAAACACAGTGATTTAACATGAACAAATCTTTTCAGGGAATCTTCATAAATATTGACATTTCAGTTGGACCCCATTTTGTTAAACGTTCTCAACATCCTTCTATTAAATGTGTAAACTTACCAAAGTCTACAGTATATTCCAAAGGAAGGGTTTGAAAGTGTTAAAAAGAATGTGTCAAATATGTTATAAAGTTCCACCAGTGAACTTTGAATTACCCTTCCCCTTTCATATTTTCCAGTTAACATGCACACAGCTGCTCATGCCATGTTATCAACTGATTGTTACACAAGCATTTTCTAAAGCTACGACAATCTCAGATTTATGAGGTCAAGAAGTGCAGACTTAATCCATTCAATAGCTGCAATTTATCGTCTGATTATAATTGTATACACAAACACAGTAATGATTTAGATGACATAGTGTAAAGATGAAATCCGTTTATTTTAAAAGGGTTTCTAACCTTTAAAATATGTTGCCATGAACACCTTTCGATGTCCGCTTTTAACAACACAATTATTATTGTTTTATTGATCAGGGTTTTATTACGGATTTGACACTTATATTTCATGCTAATCGAAAAAGGTGTAATTTTTTCTGCACAATTTTAACAAGAATATGACTGTAATTAATTATATCACTATTATGTTTTCAGTGTCTAGAAAGAAGTGCTTAATTTATCACACATGTCTTCTATAGCATATGGAAACCTCTTTTAAAAAGACAGGGTGCGTGCTCCTTCCAGAGATGATAGGATATGACATAGGCAGTATATTTATAGATTTCTGCCTCCATGCTGACCTGGTTTTATAGTGACAGCACTTCTGAAATGAGATTGCACATTAGCAACTTAGATAGCCTGGGCGGCACCCAATATTACCGTAGTTTGGTCTTATAACTCTAATTAGTAGTCATTCCCTAATGCCTTCATAGATCAAGAAAACAACCTACAGAAAGGGCCAAAGTGGTGTGGGTGGAGTAACACAGCAATATATATTGCAGATTTTTTTTTTCCAGTTTGTAAGTTTTAACAAATAACTAAATGTTGTTACTAGCTTGCTTGGCTACATATGGCAGTCTAGTTTTGTTCACTTTATACTTATTGTTACACAACATCAGTGGTTGTAAACTTAGTACATACCCTAAAACACATACATACACATGCACAGGCATACACATGTGTATGTATGCATGTAATATTTATGCTGATCTTCAACTTATTGTCAATGATCTTTAACTTTTCTAAAATATTGTGTCTCTATTATCCAAGAAAATTAGAAGCCTTCCATATAGCAGTATAATTTATGTTTCAAACAGAATTTTAAAAATAATTTATATCACATGCTAATGAAGCCAAGCTTTTTCTTGTTCAATTTTTATATGTTGTTCTATAACAAGCTTATTAAATCACATAAATTTACATTTCGCTTTCCATATTACCTGCATATATGAATGTCATTATATACTGCTGTAACGTATTCATATCATTACACAATTTCTATTATATTAATCCATAAATTCTAATTAATACATATAATTTGACACATTTAGTATTCAGATACATGGCTTCATATTTTCTAAAACTCCTTACATATTATAAGGTTTGATCTATCTCTATATCTTTTTCCTAAATTTTCAGTGTGATGCCGATTATTTCAGTCTATTAGAAAACATTTGATTTAAGAACTTAAATGGGAAGGCATTAAATATTTAAAAGAATTTATAAATATAAAATTCTATAATGAACACTAGGTAGAATGTATGAAAACGTATATAATATATTATAAGATGGGAAATGAAGTAAAATCAATAGTTGAATTGGTAGCATGCTCTACTGTAATTAAACAGTCATGCTCACTTGCTTTTCTGCCATCCTGTTTTAAATAGCACAATCCCAGTGGAAAAACACAGGCTGAGTTTTTCTTCCCTCTTTGAAACAACTGAATCAATATTGTTATAATCAATATATCTTTATCTTTAATAGAATGATGAGGGAAGAACATCACAGAAAAGAATGAGCATTTCATAGTAATTCAAGTGAAAAAAAGACAATCTATATGTGTTCTTGCCCTATGCCATCCTAATAACACTCACAGATTTTTTATTTTTGTTTCGTTTTTTAAATGGTCTCTATTTGAGCATTTTCATCATCAAAATCAGAGCTCTCCTGTTAGGTTTAGGTCTACTTGAAACTCTAGATTTTTTTCATCATTATCTTTCTAGTTTTAAGCCTGCTGTATTAGTGAGCCTAGAAAACATTAGAAATGCATTTATACCCCTGAAATACTAGAAGGATTTGTGAAATATTAATGGTCTCACTTATTTACTCCTTCATTCACCAATATTTGTTGAGCATCCACTATGTTCCTGGCACTATTCTAAGCCCTTGCTTTGCTCAAAACTCAAAAGATTCCTGCCCTTCTGGAGTTTACATTCTAGCAGGGGAGAGATGAGCCATTAATCGATAGTAAATAAGTTAACTACATGGCAGGTCAGAAAGTAAAAGTGCTATTGGAAAATAAAATAAAAGGGAAAGAAGACCAGGATGGAGAATAGTTAGAGAAGTGGGGACTGAAATTTTAAGTAGTGTAGTGTGTAGGGTTTATTAAGAATACATCTTTTCTTTCGCAGTGTCAGGCTGCAAATTTTCCAAACTTTTATGCTCTGTTTCCTTTTTAAAACCGAATGCCCTTAACAGCACCCAAAGCCTCATCTTGAATGTTTTGCTGCTTAGAAATTTCTTCCACCAGATACCTTAAATCATCTCTCAAGTTCAAAATTCCACAGATCTCTAGGGCAGGGGCAAAATGCAGACAATCTCTTTGCTAAAACATAACAAGAGTCACCTCTACTCTGGTTCCCAACAAGTTCCTCATCTCCATCTGAGACCACCTCAGCCTGGATTTCATTGTCCGTATCATTATCAGTATTTTTGTCAAAGCCATTCAACAAGTCTCTAGGAAGTTTCAAATTTTTCCACATTTTTCTGTCTTCTTCTGAGCCCTCGAAATTGTTACAATTACCCAGTTCCAAAGTTGCTTCCTCATTTTCAGGAATCTTTTCAGCAATGCTCCACTCTACTGGTATCAATTTATTCTATTAGTCTGTTTTCACACTGCTGATAAAGACACACCCAAGACTGGGAAGAAAAGCAGTTTTAATTGGACTTACGGTTCCACATGGCTGGGGCGGCCTCAGAATCATGGCGGGAGGCAGAAGGCATTTCTTATATGGCAGCAGCAAGAGAAAATTAGGAAGATGCAAAAGCGGAAACCCCTGACAAAACCATGAGATCTCATGAGATTTATTCACTACCATGAGAACAGTAAGGGGGAAACCACCCCCATGATTCAAATTGTCTCCTGCTAGGGCCCTCCCAAAACACATGGGAATCATGGAAGTACAATTCAAGATGAGATTTGGGTGAGGACACAGAACCAAACCATATCAATATCTGAAAAGATGATGTTTCCAGCAGAGGAAATAGCCAGTGCACAGGAAATGTGGAATCAGGTGTGTCTGTAGGAGGGTTAGCAAGTGCCAGAATCGAGTAGGGAAAAAGGGGTCAGAGTTATAGGGTTGCTGTCAGAGAGGTAAGAAGGACTGGAAGCAATGTAAGGTCATTGGCTTTCTACTGTGAGATGGAGAGCTATCGCAGGGTGCTGAGAACGAGCATGCACTCATCTAACTGGCACTTTAAGAGGATCATTTTAAGAAGGTGCTGTCTTGAGTGTAGGCTGTCAGGAGATACACATGGAAACAGGAGATGACGGCAGGAATCCGGTGGAGAGAGGAAGAGAGTCGAAGCAGAGTGTAAGTGGTAGCAGTGTGATAGAAACATAACCTGGTTCAAAATTGATAGAATTTCTAATTACTTACACAGACCTAAATGCTTTTCTTATGTAAATCTAAGTGGAAAGCAGAAACTAGTTAGTGTAACTCTCCTATTTTCAGATTAAGATCAAATTCCTGAGAAATGATTCTCTTTAAAAGTATAATTTACACAAAAGTCTTATAGGTTCCTTTTTTTTGCTCACAGCAAAATAATTATTGTCATATTATTCTTGTTTCATTATTTGCAAATAATACCACCGTAATATATGGTATTATTTATTGAATATTCTTTTATTACTCCTGAACTTCCAGGTTCTTTTAGGAACTGAGATAAAGTAGATCTATGGGCAACCAGGCTCTAGGTGGCTGTGGTGCATAACACACATGGTGAACTGAATTAGATGTTTGAGGTGTGCTTGTGTGTACCTTTTATGTATACCTAGGCAACTCAGTTTACTTCAGTGGCTGCATTTACCTAGTGTTTCTTGCTGACAAAATCACACGTAAGTAAATGTAAAATTTGTGTTTCACCCAGATTGTTCCTTAGTATGTGATTCATGTTGAAACAATTCACATTTTCAGAACAAGTACACCACGAGTACTGTGGTCTGCATTGCTTTTGAATGTAAGATTTATAGAAGACATACCCACGCAACGGGCTTTTAAAAGGCTTGGATAAACTCCTTCATGGCTGATGCAATCTCGCTAGAAAGTTTACATGATGGATAGCATCTTTAGTTGGTTAGAAAATAGTTTCCCCACCTCTAGGGCTGCTGCCTGCTGTGTGGAAGGCAGGCTGGGTTTCAGGTCTACTCATCTTCTCAGACAGGCTGATGTGATAAACTAAAGTGAACTGTGAAGGATCAATAAGCTAAAAATTCACTGATTACTTTGCTGGACTTTATATAGTTTAATGTCAGTGTTTTGTTTCTTTTCAATTGCTATAGTTGTTTGTTGCAGTGGTTTACATGAAAATTCATTCTGCATAATTTTTTAAATTATTTTTATTTTTATGGGTACATAGAGAGTATATATATTTATGGGCACATGAAATATTTTGATACGGGGATACAGTGCTTAATCACATCAGAGTAAATGGGGTATCCATTGTTACACATACTAAGGAACAATCTGGGTGAAAAACACATTTTATGTTAGCTTATATATGATTTTGTTGGCAAGAAACACTAGGTAAATACAGCCACTGAAGTAAACTGAATTGCCTAGGTATACACAGAAGGCACAAACAAGCACACCTCAAACATCTAATTCAGTTTACCATATGTGTTATGCACCACAGCCACCCAGAGCCAGTGTTATGGATAACATAACACCTCAAGTGTTTATCATTTCTTTATGTTACAGACATTCCAGTTATATTTTCAGTTATTTAAAAATGTACAGTAAACTATTGTGGACTGTAATTAACCTGTTGTGCTATGAAACACTAGATCTTACTCGTTGTGTCTAATTATATTTTTGTACCCATTAACTATCTCCACTAACCCTCCTTCCACTCTACTACCTTTTCCAGCTTCTGGTAACCATTAATCTACTCTTTATCTCCACGAGTTCAGTGGTTTTAATATTAAGCTCCCACAAATGAGTGAGAACATCTGAAGTTTGTCTTTGAGTGCCTGGCTTTTTCCACTTAACATAATGTCCTCCAGTTCCATCCATGGTGTTGCAAATGACAGGATATCATTGTTTTTTTAAATGGCTGAATAGTCTTCTGCTGTGTAGATATATTGCATTTTCTATATTCATTCATCTGTTGATGGACAGTTAGGTTGCTTACAAATCTTAGCTATTGTTAATGGTGCTGCAGTAAACACAGGAGTGCAGATGTCTCTTTGATATACTGATTTTATTTCTTTGGGGTATATACCTAGCAGTGGGATGCTGGATCAAATGGTAATACAATTTTTAATTTTTTGAGGAACCTCTGTACTGTTTTCCATAGTGGCTGTACTAATTTACATTCCCACTAACAGTGTATGAGGGTTCCTTTTCCTCCACATCCTCACTAGCATTTGTTATGCATGTCTTTTAGATAAAAGCCATTTTAACTGATATGAGAAGATATCTCATTGAAGATTTGATTTGCATTTCTCTGATGATCAGTGATGTTGAGCGCTTTTTCCATATGCCTGTTTGTCATTTGTTTGTCATCTTTTGAGAAATGTCTATTCCCATCTTTTACCCATTTTAAAATTAGATTATTAGATTTTTTTTCCTATTGAGTTGTTTGAGTTCGTCTTACATTGTCTGGTTATTACTCCCTTGCCAGATGGGTAATTGTAGATATTTTTTCCATTCTACAGGTTGTCTCTTCACTTTATTGACTGTGTTTCTTGCTGTGCAGCTTTTTAACTTGTTGTAATCCAATTTGTTCATTTGTGCTTTGGTTGCCTGTGCCTTTGGAGTATTACTAAAAAAATATTTGCCCAGACCAGTTTCATGAAGAGTTTCCTCAATGTAGTTTTCTTTTTTTGATGTGTCTTTGTTTGGTTTCGGAGCCAGGGTAATACTTGCCTTGTAGAATGGATTTGGAAGTATTCTTTCTTCTTCTGTTTTTCAGAACAATTTGAGTAGGATTGGTATTAATTCTTCTTTAAATGTTTGGTAAAATTCAATGACAACAAACCCAACAAAAGCAAGCAATGGGGAAAGGATTCCCTATTTAATAAATGGTGTGGGGAAAACTTGCTAGTCATATGCAGAAAGCTGAAACTGGATCCCTTCCTTACACCTTATACAAAAATACAAGATAACATAGAGAAGGAATTCAGAATCTTGAATTTTGTTGAGATTCCTCAAAACTATTTTGATTTCTCTCTCTGAAAGGTTACATATCCCTGTCACTCTGAGATTGGTCATTCGTGCCTTATTTAGTTTATTTGATGAGGTCATGTCTTCCTGAATGGTCTTGATGCTTATAGATGTTGTCAATGTCTGGGCATTGAAGGGGTAGGTATTTATTGTAGTCTTACCTGTCTGGGCTTGCTTGTATCCATGCAACTCAGAACGGCTTCCCAATCATTCAAAGGGAATTGAGTGTTGTGACCTATGTCTCTGGTCACTGTAGCTGTATCTGCATTAGGGGGCACCCCAAGCCCAGTAATGATCTAAATCTTTCAGCCTTTTAGAGATATTGCCTTGGTGGTCTTAAGTAAGATCTGAGAATTGCCTGGATTACCCGGCAGAGACTCTTGTTCTCTTCTTTTACATTTCCCTAAATAAATGGAGTCTCTCTCTTACTGTTGCACTGATTGGAGCTAGGGGAAGGGTGACACAAGGAACTCTGTGGCCACTACCAATGGGACAGCACTGGGTCAGACCCGAAGCCATTACATCCCTGGGTGTTACCCAAGGCCTGTGGCGACCACTGCCTTGCTACCACCAATGTTTACTCAAGGCCCAACAGCTTTTTAGTCAGCAGATGGTGAATCCAGCCAGGTATGTATCCTTCCCTTCAGGGCAGTGAGCTACCCCTACCTCAGGGTGGTCCAGGAATGCCATCCAGGAGCCAGGGCCTGGAGTCAGGAACCTTAGGAATCTACTTGGTGCTTTTTTCTACTGCAGTTGAGCTGGCACCAAAGCCATAAGAAATGCTCCTTCCACCTTTCTCTTTTCTTTCCTCAAGCAGAAAGAGTCTCTCCCCATAGTCACCATCACCCTAATCCTGCAGTGAGTACTGCCTGGATACCACTAATGGTTACTCAAGGCCCCGGGCTCTTCAGTCTGGTGCTAACTGCTGCCAGGCCTGGGTCTTTCCCTTCAGGGAAGTAGGTTCCCTCTGACTCAGGGAAAGTCCAGAAATGCCATCTGGGAGTTAAGGCCTGAAATTGGGAACCCTAGGAGCCCACTTAGTATTCTAAGCCCCTGTGACTGAGCTGGTGCCCAAGACCATGAACATTTTACTCTTCCCTCTCCTTTCTTCAAGCAGAAAGGGTCTCTCCTCATAGCACCATAGGTGGGAATATGCCGGGTCACACCTGAAGTCAGCATGGCTTTGAGTCTCACCCGAGTCCCATGGCAAGTATTACCTGGTACCACTCCTAGTTATTTAGGGCCCAAGGCATCTTTAGTAAGCAGGTCATGAATCCTGCCAGGACTAGATTCTTCCCTTCAAGGCTGCAGGTATTCTTCTGGTCCAAGGTGTGCCTACAAATGTTATCTAGAAGCTAGAACCTCGAACAGGGGTCTCAGGAATCTTCCTGGTGCCCTATTGTAGTGGCTGAGTGGGTTTCCAAGTTGCAAGACCAAGTCCTCGTTACTCTCCCCCTCCTCTTCTCAAGCAGAAGGAAGGAGTCTCTCCTGGGTCTGTGAGCTGTACCACCTGGGGTTGAGGGAGGGGTGATGCAAGCACTCCCTTTGCCATCCCAGCTGGTGCCTCATTAGGTCATGCGTACCCCAAGTACACTGGCTGTGAGCTAAGCATAGCACCAGGCCTTGCCCAGGAATTGTGGTCTTTGTGACCTAGACTGTCTTTCACGTTTATTTATAACCCCAGGGCACTTTGGCCTGTAATGGTGGGACTAGCTGGAACTCAGTTTCTGACTGCTGGGATGGATGAGCCCTCTTGGCTAAGGCTGGTCTAAATGTATCTTCTGTGGGCACTGATTGAACTGTGTTACTTTCTGTTGTGATAGAGCAGCACTATGTTCTACTGCAAAGTCTCCCCATTACTGTGCTCTCTCTCCTCTAAACGCACAGATTCTCTCTCCATACCATGTGGCTGCTGCTGGAGTTGGGGGATGAATAGTGTCAGTCATTTAAGAATGTCTTCTCTTGTCTTTGCTACCCTCTTCAGTACCTTCTTCCTTGCTACGATTTTAAAACCAGGTACTATGATTGCTCACATGATTTTTGGTTCTTATGAAGGTGATTTCCTATGTGGATATTTGTTCAATTTGGTGTTTGCGGGGTGAGGGAAGTGATCACTAGAGGATTCTATTCAGCCATCTTGTGCCCCTTAGTCCCTGCATAATGTTATCACTCCAAGATACTATTGTTAAAAATTCCTAAACTATTTACTACTTCATCATCTAGTGATGAAAGAGAATCCCATTAAAAAGTCTAGAAAGAACACAAAAATTATAAGAAGAAAGAAAAAAGAAACAATAAAACTTCAGAAAACAAAATTTCTACTTATCAAAAGATAGCTTATTTGAAAATTGATGTGTACAATCTACCAAGTTATGAAAAAAAAATAGTGTTAGTACAAGCAGAAAAACTTTTGACGAAATTCAACACCCCTTCATATAAATATGAAGAAGTGAGACCTATTAGGTTGGTGCAAAAGTAATTGCAGTTTTACCGTTAAAAATAATTTATATGTCAAAAATTGAATTTTTTTAATGGCAAAACCACAGTTACTTTTGCACCAATCTGAAAAGGTTAGAATATTTGAAAAAAATAAAAACAAAAACCTCTGACTTTCTATCCTGTGGTATTAAAGAGGGTAGAAAAAAAATCTCAGCATGCTAGAAGTAGAGAGAAGCTTCCTCAATCTATAATGAACATCTTTAAAAACTCTTTTATCTGACATCATACTTAGTGGTGAGAAACTAAATGCTTTTCTGCTAAAATCAAGATTAAGGTAAGGATGTTCCATCTCACCAGTTGTATGTAATTAACATAGTACTGGAAGTCCTGGCTGAGGCAATAAGACAGGGAAAGGAAATAAAATATATAGAGTTTGGGAAGGAAAAAATAAAATTGTTTTTGTTCCCAGATGGCATAGTCATTTATGTAGGAAATCCCAATCAAGAAAAAGCTTCCTGGAACTAATAAGTGATTATAGGTAATTTCAGGTTATGAGATTAATACACAAAAATCAATTGCTTTCTCATATGCCAACAATGAACACACAGAATTTTAAGTTTAAAGTGTAACATTCATATTAACACAAAATTAAATACTTAGATATAAATCTAACAAAATATGTTTAAGATCTGTGTGAGGAAAACTATAAAACTGATGAAAGAAATAAAAAAGAGCTAAATATAAGAAGAAATATTCCATATATATGGATAAGAAGTCTCAATATTGTTGAAATGTCAGTCTTTCCCATCCTGATCTAAAGATTCAATATAATCCCAATCAAAATGCAAGCAAATTATTTTGTGTCTATCAACAAATGAGTCTAAAGTTTACATGGAAAGGCAAATGGACCCAAATGTTGAAGGAGAACAAATCCAGAGGACTGATACAACTCAAATTTAATAATTGCTTATAAAGCTACATTGATCAAGAAAGTGTGGTATTAGTGAAAGAATAGATGGACAGATAAATGAAACAGAATAGAGAGCCTAGTAGCTGACCTACCTAACTATAGTCAATTGACCTTTGACAAAGGAACAAATAATTAAATGGAGAAAGGATAGAAGTTCAACAAATGGTGTGGAACTATCAAATATCTCCATGCAAAAACATTTCAAAAATCTAGACACAAATCTTACAACTTTCATAAAAAGTAACCCTAAGTTAACTCAAAAAATTAACTCAAAATTATTGCATAATGTGAGGAAATCTAGGTGGTCTTGGGTTTGGTGATTTTTTTTTTTTAGATACAACATGAAAAGCATAATCCATGAAAGAAAACACTGATAAGTTGGACTTCATTAAAATTTTAAAACTTCTCCTCGGCAAAAGACAGCTATGAGAATGAAAGGACAAAGCACAGACTTGGAAAAACCTTGAAAAATATGTATCTGATAAAGGACAAGTACCCAAAATATAAAAAGAACTTTAAAAATTTAATAACAAGAAAGCAAACAATCTGATTTAAAACCGGGCTAAATATCTGAACAGACACCTCACCAACAATGCAGATTCAGATAGCAAATAAGCATAGAAAATGTTGCTCACCATTAAATACCATCAGAGAATTGCAAATCAAAACAAAATACCACTACCCACTTATTAGAATGACTGAAATCCAAAATACTGTTAACATGAAATGCTGGCAAGGATGTGAGCCAACAGGAATTCTTACTCATTTCTTATAGAAATGTAAAATGGAACAGCCACTTTGGAAGACAGTTTGACAAATTCTTACCAAACTGAACATACCTTATTATATAATCCAGCAAATATGCTCCTTGGTATTTACCCAAATGAGCTGAACACGTATGTCCACATAGAAATGTGCATACAGATGTTGACAGCAGCTTTATTCGTAATTGAAATTAGCTAAGATATCATTTAGTAGATGAATAGATAAATGAACAAACTGTGATATATAGTTATAATTGTATATTATCCAGTAATAAAAGGAAATAAGCTATCAAGTCATTAAAAGACATAGGGGAATCTTAAATACATATTGCTAAATGAAAAACCTCAATCTGAAAACGCTACATACTGTATGATCCCAACTTTATGACATACTGAAAAAGGCAAAAGCTACAGAGACAGTAAAAAGATAAGTGGTTGTGAGCGATTCTGGGTGAAAGGGGAAGGGATGAACAGGTGGAACACAGAGTATTTTAAGAGCATTGAAACCATTCTACATGATACTGTAATGGTGGGGACATGTCATTTTACATTTGTGAAAACCTATAAATGTACAATGGAAAGAATGAACCCTAACATAAACCATGAATTTTATTTAACAATAATGCATCAATATTGGCTCATCAATTTTAACAAATGGACCATACTAATACAAGACGTCAATAATAGGAGAAACTGTGTGAGGCTGTATAGAGTGGATTTATATAGGAATTTTCTGTTCAATTTTTCTTTAAGCCTAAAACTGCTGTGAAAATACAGCTTATTAATTGTAAGAGATAGCTTAAGAAGATGTGTAAACAGGCAAAGGATTGTAAGCACAATACATACATTTGATAGTATATATATTTGACAAATTAATTGCATCTAGGTATATAAAGAACTCCTAAAAATTAATAAAAGGTGAATGGCCTAATAAATATTGAGGAAAACACTAACAGATACTTCACAAAAAAAGAGATATTTATGATCAATAGGCATATGAAAAAAATCCACAATGAGTTAAACACTTCACATCCACTAGAAAGACTAACATGAAAAAAAAACATTGTTGAGAATGTAGAGAAACTGGAACTCTCAAACATCTCTGGTGGAAATGTAAAATGAAACAAACTCCTTGGTTTAGCTGTTTCTTATAAACATTTTCAGCTGATGACCAAATAACCCTACTCAGTGGTTTGGAATAAAAACATAAGTTCACACAAAGACTTACATGTACATCTTTATAGCAACAATATTAGTAATAGTTACAAGGTGGAAACAAAATATGCTCAATTTGTGAGTAAATACATTGTGGTATATGTTTAAAACATAATACTTCTTAGCAATAAAAGTCGAATGAACTACTTGTCATGCAAAAGTCTCAAAAATATTTTGTTAAGCAAAAGAAAGCAGAACCTAAAAGAAACATGCTGTGTGATCCATTTATATGAAATCCAAATATATATAACTAATCCATTGTGATAGAAATTAGAAAATAATTTCACAAGGGTAATTGAATGGAAAAGGTCATGAGGGCACTTTCTGAGAAATATATTCTATATGTTGTTTAGAGTGATCACTATATGAGCCTACACAATTGTTAAAATTCATTAAAATGGAGACTTAAGATCTGTGAATTGTATATTAATTATAGCTAAATAAAAATGCCTGGAGGCCAGCATGATAAAATATATTTACATAAATTCAAATCTATAAGATTTGGGTAGACCTTTGTTCCCAAACTAGTTTCTTTAGAGACAGGTTGAATATTTTATTATATTTCTATTACTTTTAGGGATTCCTATACTGAGAGAGTTTCATTCTATATTAAAATACACAAAACTAAACATCCCAGAAGAAAACCATGTGGTTTTCTAAAGTGTCAGACATAAACACATGTTATACCTGACAAAGGGTCTCACAGATTTCTTTTTCACCCCAAACTAGACAAACTGATGAACTTCTATAGAGAAGATATATTTTAACCAATATTATTATCTTAAAATGCAAAATTCAATACTCAGAAAAGGAGTAAGGAGTTTAGTGAGGTCTCCATTTTCACAGAAAAGAGACACTTTCTCATAGTTGAAAGCATTTTGAACTTTTCTTAGGCCTCCGTATAGTCTCATAAATTTTTAGGGTCTCATGTGAGCTTTTTTTTGAGTGAGTTTCCACTCCTTCCAACAAATAATAAGTCAATAGAGTGTCCAAATAATTCTCTAAGAAACCAGGAGCTTGAAGAAAAATTCAGCAATCCATCCATAACCAACCACCGAATAGTTGAAACATATTAATTTGTCAGGCAAAAAAAAGTAATTGATTGAGAGCCCAGGTGTTGAATTAAATAAGGTATCCTCTTTGTTCCAAATCCTGGTGGAATTTTCTCAAAACTAAAATGTAAAAATAAACTAAGATTGAGTAGGAATTATAACTGTATTGCAATTGAGACACAAATGCTAAACTGTATCCAATAGTATACAGTAACCAAATTCTTGATGAATGTGATGGGTTGAAAAATATTTTAAATACCCCGATCTTGTCTCAATTTGTGGCTAGTGGTGGAGACTCATTGGTGCTGATAATAAGAGTAAAAATAATGGTAAAATATTACTTCAAGTAATTTCAAAGTTAGATCCCTGCAGTTTAAGACTTGTGCATCCTCTTTGGCTTCACCAACTCAAGGATTTTAGATATGGTCTTCTGCATATATTTTCCTGGCTACTCCCATTCAGGCCTCAAATTCAATGTCTCTTTTTCAAAGAAACCTTTCTGGACTGCTCCACCCTACTCCTTCTACTATTGAGATTGATCTCAAGTCATATGCTCTCATAACAACTTGCAATTTTCAGTTGAACTTATTATAATTTTCATTACATAACTAGTATTGTGATGACTTATTTAATAAGTTTCTATCACTTATTCTATCTAAAGTTCCATAAGGGCAATGATCTTTTTATCTACTCATCACTGTAGCTCCAGTCTTTGACATTGTATAATTGCTGAATAGGTATTTGTAAAGTGTATGAATCATCATGGGAAGAAAGGAAAATGAAATAGTTACAGAATTGGTTTCAAGATAGATATATAAATCTATGGAAAAGAATAAAGTCCACAAACAACCCACTTTTTGATAGATCACTATTTTGCTATATACTCCACAACTATTTCCAATGCCAGGACTTTATAATTTGTACTAATTAGAGAGATCTTTTGGACATTTCAAATCCTTCACAAAATTCTACACTAGTGACCTAAATCAGATATCAAAGTCAGAAGAAAAAAAAAATCACAATTTTAGAATACAATATATGCATTAGCATTAGTCATTGGCTCCCAAGTTCTGTTTTATATATAGAAATCTCATTGTTTCAGTATTATTGGCCAAAAACACCTTTCCCAGTATGTTGTCTTTGCTCCTATATAAAGAATCAGTAATCTATTTAAAAGTGATTTATTTATGGACTTAATTATTTTCTATTGATTTATATGTCTGTCTTGAAGCCAATTCCATAACATTTTGATTATTGATTCTTGAAATCAGGTAGTTTTAGCCTTCTAACTTTTTCTTCTTCAAAAAAATTTTTTTGGCTATTTTAGGCACTTTGCATTTCTATGTGAATTTTAGAATTAATTTGTCAATTTCTACAAAAAGCCTGTTAACATTATAAATGGATTGCATCCAATCTTTAGATCAATTTGGAGAGAATAGATTTCTTAACAATGTTGAGTTTTCTGACTCATTAACCCAAGTGTATATCTTCATTTTTTAAAGTTTAATTTCTTTCAGTAATATTTTATAGTTTTCAATTTGATGGCTTCTCACATATTTTGTCAGATTTATGCTCTAGTATTTTAATATGTTGTACTATTATAAATAATATAAGATTATCTATTTAGAATTTTATTTCCTGATTGTTCATTGTTAGTATATAGAAATACAACTGATTCTAAATATTAATATCATATCCTTCAATCTTGCAAAAAAACAAGATTCTATGTCAGTTGATAAAGATGTCCTTGAAGTTAACACTGAAAGCAAGCGACTCCACAACTACTTCCAATGGCAGGACATTACAATTTGCACCAATTAGGGAGATCTTTTGGACATTTTTAAGAGGATCACCTTTTAGGTAATTCTTGTTGGTTTTATTAGAACATTTAGTTCAGTGCTTTTGCCTAAGTGAGATAACATGGAAGAAATACACTTTATAAACCACAAAACTCTATACAAGTATCAGTTAGTAGAAACTGCTTACAAAACACAATTGAACAATTGAATGAGCAGATGACAACAATGAATGCCTGGAAGATCAACTCTGAATGTAGAAAATCCTGTCTACCAATGCAGATGTTATGTGCTGTGCCACTTTAATAGAAATGCGAATGTTAGCAGGCTTTCCAAACCCATCGCTTAAATCTGATCACATTTTCAAACTAACTACATGAGTCACAATATTCGTTCTTGTCTTAAATTGAGTACAGATTGAGTGGATGATGGAGTGACTTTTTTTCATATACATATATATATATGTATATATATATATATTGTACTTTAAGTACTGGAGTACATGTGCAGATCATGCAGGATTGTTGCATAAGTACATACATGGCAATGTGGTTTGCTGCCTCCATCCCCCATCACATGTATCTGGCATTTCTCCCCATGTTATCCCTCCCCATCCTCCCTACTCCCCACTGTCCCTCCTCTAGTCCCCCCCAACAGACCCCAGTGTGTGATGCTCTCCTCCCTGTGTCCATGTGTTCTCATTGTTCAACACCCACATATGAGTGAGAACATGCAGTGTTTGATTTTCTATTCTTGTGTCAGTTTGCTGAGGATGATGGTTTCCAGATTCATCCATCTCCCTACAAAGGAAATGAACTCATTTTTTATGGCTGCATAGTATTCCATGGTGTATATGTGCCATGTTTTCCTTGTCCAGTCTATCATCGATGGGCATTTGGGTTGGTTCCAGGTCTTTGCTATTGTAAACAGTGCTGCAGTGAACATTCGTGTGCATATGTCTTTATAATAGAACAATTTATAATCCTTTGGATATATACCTAGTAAATGTGATTGCTGGATCAAATGGAATTTCTATGTCTAGGTCCTTGAGGAATCGCCACACTGTCTTCCACAATGATCAAACTAATTTACACTCTCACCAGCAGTGTAAAAGTGTTCCTATTTCTCCACATCCTCTCCAGCATCTGTTGTCTCCAGATTTTTTAATGATCGCCATTCTAACTGGTATGAGATGATAGCTCAATGTGGTTTTAATTTGCATTTCTCTAATGACCAGCGATGAGCATTTTTTCATATGTTTGTTGGTCTCATATGTTTCTTCTATTAAAAAGTGTCAGTTCATGTCTTTTGCCCACTTTTGAATGGGCTTGTTTTTTTTTTTTTTTGTAAATCTGTTGAAGTTCTTTGTAGCTTCTGGATATTAGCCCTTTGTTAGATGGGTAGATTGCAAAAATTTTTTCCCATTCTGTTGGTTGCAGCTTCACTCTAATGATTGTTTCTTTTGCTGTACAGAAGTTCTGGAGTTTAATTAGATCCCATTTGTCTATTTTGGCTTTTGCTGCCGTTGCTTTTGGTGTTTTAGTTATGAAGTCCTTGCCTTTGCCTATGTCCTGAATGGTTTTGCCTAGGTTTTCTTCTAGGGTTTTTATGGTGTTCAGTCTTATGTTTAAGTCTTTAATCCATCTGGAGTTAATTTTAGTGTAAGGTGTCAGGAAAGGGTCCAGTTTCTGCTTTCTGCACATGGCTAGCCAATTTTCCCAACACCATTTATTAAACAGGGAATCCTTTCCCCATTGCTTGTTTTTGTGAGGTTTGTCAAAGATCAGGTGGTTTTAGATGTGTAGTGTTACCTCTGAGGCCTCTGTTCTGTTCCATTGGTCTATATCTCTGTTTTGGTACCAGTACCATGCTGTTTTGATTGCTGTAGCCTTGTAATATAGTTTGAAATCAGTTAGCATGTTGCCTCCAGGTTTGTTCCTTTTGCTTAGAATTGTCTTGGCTATGCAGGCTTTCTTTTGGTTCCATATGAAGTTTAAGGTGGTTTTTTTTCCAGTTCTGTGAAGAGGGTCATAGGTAGCTTGATGGGGATAGCATTGAATCTATAAATTTCTTTGAGCAGTGTGGCCATTTTCATGATATTGATTCTTCCTAACCATGATCATGGAATGTTTTTCGATCTGTTTGTTCCTCTCTTATTTCCTTGAGCAGTGGTTCATAGATCTCCTTGAAGAGGTCCTTTACATCCTTTGTTAGTTGTATTCCTAGGTATTTTATTTTCTTTGTAGCAATTGTGAATGGGAGTTAACTCTTGATTTGGCTCTCTTTTAGTCTGTTATTGGTGTATAGGAATGCTTGTGATTTCTCCACATTCATTTTGTATCCTGAGACTTTGCTGAAGTTGCTTAAGATGGAGTGACTCTGAAGAATTTAAACTATTCCAAAACTATCAATATCTTTATGGTATATGCCTTTTAAACAAAAGCAACATTTTATTCTCTAATTACCTTGGACCACTCGAGTAGAGCTTGTTTAAGAAATGTTAAATGTGAATGTGATCCAGAAATGAGCTCAGTTGCTCAACTCATCCTGACCACGCTTCTGTATGATCCAGATAGTTAGGCACGTTCAACTTTCTTCTTCAAAATTTGACATTCATCCTTTGTTGAGTTGAGTCTTCAAAGACGTCCATCATCCTAGACAATGGATCTATATTGTTCACAGCATTAAAAAACTCCACTGTCTTGTGAGAACGTTGGTTTGGGAATGCTTAAAAACTTCTATCTACTGGCATGGAAATGTCTCTGATTTTGCAAAGGCTACTACAGGGAGAAGAATTCAGGCTACATCCCTTGCCATTCTTATTCAGGGGAAGAAGAATGAAGAGGAGGAGGAAGAAAGGGAGTAGGAAGAAGCAGGAAAAAATCCAGAACCAAAACCCTACTTTTTCATGTTTAGTGTATAAGTTTAAGTGCTGCGGAATCCTCAACCCAGGAATCCTTGCATACTTTGAAGTATCACTTCACTGGGAGAACCTCTTCATCAGGGTAGGTTACTTCCTCAAAATGATTTAGTGTTTATAGTTCCTCTTCCTATCTCTGCTTCAGTCATGGTGGTTGTTTGCAATACACTATTGTTACTAAGAAAATATATGCTCTGTTGAGTTTTAGGAATCTGGGGACAGGAACTTCATTCAAGCTGTCACATTTGGTTTCTTCACTGTCAGACAAATGGTCAGGATCAAAGGATACCCCGAGAAACAGCCTGTTGGATGACATAGAACAATAGGCTTGCCAAGTTTATAATTATTTGTCATGTCATTTCATGTTTAATAAAAGAACTCAATGTTATTGGATTACTGAGTGATTTATGAAGGTTTAAGCAAGCAGTTACCAAGTAAGAAAATATCACAGATGCTACCTTTTCTGGGCCTTTCCTTCCAATTCTTCCAAGAAGAATATTGATTATTTCTGTTAAGTTTTCAACAGTAGCTATAAATTGAGAATGACAGATTTCTGACACTATCACAGTTTTAAGAACTTTTGCTGCAGATTTTAAAAACGTAACTTCAAAAATGCTTATCTCTGTTGGGTGTGGCCCCAACAGAATTACCAGAAATGTTTCCTTTCAAATAATGTGCAAAAAAATTTTAGTGGTACTCTTCCTGAGTCCTCACAGGGACCTCAAATAAAAATAACAAATTTTTAGTGTTTTATCATAATTAATAAATTACTATTCCTAGGCATTTCCATCCATTGTATAGAGAATAGACAACTTGAAATAGGTCATCAGTCTGTTGGTTAAGAGAGGATATTGCAAAATTTGAAGACAGGTTAGGGAGTTTCATAGTTCAATTTCTTTTGTACTCCTCTTAATAGAGAATGGTAATGCTAAAAAGCATATTGGAGATCATTAAGTCTAATACTCTTATTCAACAAATGAAAAAGCTGAGAACCAAGGAAATTAAATGATGTGACACATTATCACTTCTTGTTGGAAACTGGGAAGCAGTTATCAGAACACTGATCACTTGACACAGGGTCTAGTGCCCTGTTAAGTCAAACTGCCTCCTAAAAATATTCCTTCTTCTCCTTCCACTTCTTCCCCTTTTCTTCTTCTCCCTTCCTCCTCGTCTCCCTTCTCCTTCTCTTTCTCTTCCACTTTTTCCTTCCTCTCCCTCCTTCTTTTTCTCATTCTCCTCTTTCTTCTTCATCCTTTTAGTTTCATTGTTCTCAACTGGGGACAATTTTATTCCTTGAGATACAATGTCTGGAGACATTTTGCCATTTTGCAGTTGTCATGACTGGAGAGGGGATGCTACTGGCATGTAGTGGATAGAAATCAGGTATTCTGCTGAACGTCTTACAATGCACAAGACAGCTCCATACAACAAAGAATTATAGATCAAAATGTCAATAGTACTGAAATTAACAAAGCCTGTTTTACCTACATTGAACTTCTAGTGATTAAAGGTGAACATAATATAGAACAGTTCTTTTTTAAGTAGAATTTTTTATATTCTAAATGACCTTTTATGTATCACTCCATTATACAAATAAAAGCAGTGTTTTATTCAAATAGATTTCTTTTATGAGTTCAAATCCATAATTTTTACATGTTATAAAGTCATTCAATGAAAACCACAGTTAATGTGTCAGTGACATCCTGTGTGAAATAGAAAAAAAACTTGATATTTAACATATTTTAGTACATTCATTGTTTTTCATTATCATTTAAAAAAATATGTAAAAATGTGTTTAAAAGTGAAATCCAAATTAAACATTTTAAAGATTCCTAAATTACTTCTATAGAATGAACACCAGAATTCTGTGAACCACTTTGGCTCTGATCTGCATATTATAATCCCAATATTTCATATTTCAGTTATTGAGATAATTTTCTAAAAAGCACATAGCTTTTATATAAGTGAGAAATTAACATGTATCAAGAAGTATTTAATTAATAAGATAACCAGTGAAATATTAAAAGTGATTCAAAGAAGATTTTTCAATTTAAAAAAGCCATGCAAACATATACATAGAGTTTTAAATTTTGACATTATTTGAGGTCATCTTTTCTACAGAATGGAAATTCATTGTATCTCTACTGGATAAAATTAACTTGCTTCATTATGAACAAAAATGATTGCTGCTTAACTTCTACCACTATAGAGTTGTAAAATCACAGAGACAGTAGATCCTCAAAGGTGCACATCCCTATTGAATCTGATAATCCCAGACCAGAACTATCTGCTGAACAATGCTCTACACTCCACTGAAAAGATATCTAATAATCTCTTTGCCCATTTTCAAATCGTTGACCATTTTTCATGATACAAATCAGTCTTAAAGTTTCTGTATTATGAAGAACATTTATAAGAGTTCAGTTATTTCCAGGTTTTATTTTAAAACCTCAATCCTCCATTTGGTTCTTCCTAACCCCCGAACATACAGAGTTCCAAGAAGTCCTACACAATTAGGTCAGCTGAACCTATACTTTTTAGATATCATGTTAGTTAAAGAGGAAAATGTTAATTACTTAATGTAAAAATAAACTAGGAGAACACGTTTTTTCTCACTGATTGCCTGACTGTTTTCTGGTACTTACAGCTGAGAGAGAAATTAAATTATCATCACTGATTGGAAGTTCAATGCTTGTTTTTATTTGGGGAGCAATCTGGAAATGGAGATGCTATTAGGTAGAAGGGTAAAATGTGATCTCCATGCCTAAGTGCATGCATGTCTACCTGGAAGGATGCAGCAATATTTCTAGAATCAAAATTCTTATAGGTAATAAAACCACATTGATTCTATTCCTCCAAGAAAAGGCAAAGAAACGGATCCATCTTATAACATTTTAAAAAGAAACACATCTGTTCTAGAAAATTTGTAAATTACAGAAAAACACAAAGACTATAAAATACACTTTTAATCCCCAGCCCCACTGGTAACGTTGTTAATGTATAAGTGTCAGTTTCTTTCCTTTCTGGTTGTTTCATACAATTTATCTCATCTTTCTCAGTCTGTGTTTCTCCCCACCCCCCCTTTTAAAAATATACACATATCTATTTATTAAACAAGCAATTTTTAGTAAATGTTATATATATAATTTTGATAACTTATTTTTTCATGTAATGATGTATTCTTTCCATAACCCTAATATATTTTACAAATTCATTATAAGTGACTCTGTGAATTTTATTATAAATATACAAAATATAAATTTTATTAAAGTTTTTATTATAAATTTTGTTTACCCAAGGATGTGTTAAAATCTGAGTATCAATGAGATAATCATATTAGATGATTTTACTGTATTTTGACTCCAGGTGCACATTATTTTCAAAGATATCATTGCAGTTGCTTGCTTTTATGTGTAATTTTAGAAAATGAGTATCATTTTTATGAAGATATAGGTGCCACCAGAAGAAAAACATTACATTCTGCACTGTATTAACTAAATTTCAAAAATTGTTTCAGTTTTAAACTTTCTTAAATAAATCCTTGGCTTTACTATCCTTACTAGGGTTTTCCTAGGTGAATCTAAGAGAAAAAAAAATGAGAAAATCTTAATCTTTTTAGATGTTTACAAAACTACTATCCAAGGTGCACAGTACAATGTAGATAGTATTTGACTTTTTGAATTCAGGTAGTATTAAACAATAAATTTATGTCAAGTAACTCACAATGTACTTTAGTATTCTTCTAGTTCAAATTTCATTATCTGAACTTTTTTTTTTTTTTACCAGAGACTAATAAGTAGTATGTTGGTTAGAATAAAATATTAATTAATATGGAAAAAGCAAATAAATTACCTAATATATGTTAGTTAATAAACATAAAACTCTTCTCAGATTCTAAAAACAAAATATCTGCTGCTGATTTCAACTCTTTGTTAGAGGTGAAGGTGAAGTTAGTAGGAGAGTTAAGGAATAAAACAGACTTGAAGAAAATTACCTAAGAACAACAACATTTTTTCATTTTATGCCTCTGTCCTCTCTTTTAATATTCATTTTCTCATATACACATCTTATTAAATACACAAAATGCCTCTGATTTATTCTACCATTCTCAGTTGAACATCATACCTCATGTAACAGAATATTGAAAAATTATGGTCTTAAAATTTTTAGCACAGTAAATACAAGGTTCCTCCTAACTAGCTCACGCTAACTTTCACCTCCATGTTATTTGCGGGTTGCATTTTTTAATGGACCAGGCATTTGTCAATTCCACCTACTTTTTACTGGTATGAAATACCAGCATAATTTATTTTAATCAATGTAGCCCTCAGCCATTTCAAATATCTTAAGGGAAAGGAATGGAAATCTCTAGAGAACAAGAAAACTGAAAAGTGTGAATCACCTACATTTCTCATTTACCCATGCTAATTAAGACCAAGCATTTGAAAGTTACCATCTGAAGGAAAATTAAGCCAATTAACCCACTGATGAAGATAATTTTCAATATTCTATCAGGAGGCAAAAATCTTCACCAGCCCTTCTCATTCCTACTGTGGAGATAATTTTCATACTGTCTCTGAGCGCTAAGGACTTAAACGAGTGTCATGCCAGTTCTGTGGGTTCTAATTGCAACTTTTATTTAAATTCTGATTTTCTGCCCCACAGCTCGATTTCTGATTGGCTGGATCTGATTGCTTTCAGACCTGATTAGATTTTATTTGCAGGCCCTTGGAAACCTGTGTGGATGAACATTCTCTGATTTAGAAGGAAATCCTCCTAAGATCTAGCTTTTCTATGTCAATTGAAGTGTAAGAACCACTAGAGGTTCTTTAGGAAAGGGATTAATTTGAGAGCATTAATTATCAAATAATTAGAGCCTATGTATAAGTTACTCATGAAGATATATTTCCATAGCTAAAGCTGTTTGTCAGATGAAAACATTTTTTAAATTTCAGCATATGCAGCATTTTGTCTTTTATTATTTTTCCTTATGCCTAGAGTCAGCTAGTATAGCTAGCATAAAAAAGACACTTACGTTATACTAAAAAATGCCTTTACTAACTATAACTGAGCAAGTAACTTTGCCCATTTATTTGCAAGATCTTTCCTCGTTTAAAGGAAAAGAGGCTGAAAGAATTAAATGAGATAAAATATATGCATGTGTGTATGTATGTGTGTGTGTGTGTGTGTGTGTGTGTATGTGTATATATATATATATATATATATATATATATATATATATATATATATGAAACCTGGGGCCTTTAGACATAAATGAGAGTTGTGGTTATTATTTCTCTAAATATTTTAACATTTTCCATAATTTAGACAGCAATAAACTGGCATGCAGAGAATAAAATAAAATAAAATAAAACAAAACTGTTAGCTTATATCTGGTTCTGTTTTGCTTTTAGGTTATCTGTAGAGCTGCACTAGGCTTTTGGATTTATGATCCTTGCTCTAAGTTCTCCATCACTGGCACACAACTACACTTAATCTTGTCTATTTCCAGCTCAAAGACACTGGAGGGAAATGTTAGCACTTCGCTCAATGAGAAAAATAAACCAACAATTGTTATCCGTGTTCCCACAATCTCCCCCTGGATTGTATCTCTGAATCTAGACCATTCAAACTGTATCCTAAATGCAAGCAGGAATAATAATCCCATCAAAATAAAAACACAAGCGAGTTGACCAGATTATTACTACATGAGAGATGTTCAAATACCCTTTAGGAAAACTCTGTTTTTTCTAATTATTATGATTGCAAGTAAATGGAAATATCTGCATATTACACTCAACTCTACAGTAGTTACTGTTAACAATATTTTATGAAAATAGTGTTTCTCGTTGTACATTAATTCATGGAAAGTAGACAATATAAGACAGTCACTCTCTCTATTTTATTCAGAGCACAATTGTATCATGGCACCATGAGCTACCAGCACATTTCTGAAAAACTTTTCTTTCTCTTGAGAATGTGAGCTTGTTTTACTTTGTGGTGAGTTTGCAAGTCTCTACATGTATGGCTTTCCTAGTTTGGGCTTAATGAGTTCCATGACACTCAGTGGAAAGAGCTGTGAAAGTATAAGTACAAGAAAACCCATCAGGTGCATAAGAGGACCTTTGAGACAGCTAATAGTTCTATTACCAGTTTATTACAAGTAAATTCACCTTTACTATTAAGGACATGGACAATGAGCCATAAAATTCAGGGACCTTTCACCAGGAAGGCTCTTCACACCGTCCAGGCCTCTCTTCAGCCTCTCCTACTTATCTCATAAAGAGTTTTTGGAAAATTGTTAATTCTTTCCTTCAATGAGGAATATATCAATTAACCAAGACTACAGAACAAGCTCTATTTACATAAAAATCATTTTGCAGATAGTGTAATTGTAGTGGGGCTTCCACATATTTGGGAGTCTGTTTTCATTTCTTAGATAACCTATGTCCTGGAATTGACTTTCTCAAGCCCTAATTCCAATCAGTGCCATATTGGCAGAAATATCTAATCACATAACTAATCCAAAAGACTGATCAAACAGAAAGGGAACCATTTGAAAACAATAACTATGCAAGAGGATAAAATTTGGAGGTCTTAAGTGAGTCCTCTTCCCCCCATGCATAACATTGACTTAGTGGAGAAATTAAATAGACCAAAGAAAACTTCAAACCTGGCTAGGCACAGTGGCTCATGTCTGTAATCTTTGCGCTTTGGGAGTCTGAGGCAGGTGGATCACCTGAGCCCAGGAGTTCGATACCAGCTTGGGAAACATGGGAAAATCCCATCTCTAAACATATATATATATACGTGTGTGTGTGTGGGTATACACACACACACACACACACACACACATATATACATATACACACACACATATATATATATATGCAATAATTAGCCGTGCATGGTGGCACATGCCTGTAGTCCCAGGTATTCAGGAGGCTGAGTCAGGAATCGTTTAAGACCAAGAGGCAGAGATTGCAGTGAGTAGAAATCATGCCACTGTATTTCAGCCTGGGTAAAAGAATGAGACCCCCATGGAAGGAAGGAAGGAAAGGAAGGAAGGAAGGAAGGGAGAAATGAAGAAAAGAACGAATGAAAAGAAAGAAAGAATAGAATGAATTAAATAAAGAAAAGAATGAATGAAAAGAAGGAAAGCAAACATCATACCCTTGGGGTTTGAGCTTCATTAGAGCTTTTTGATATTCAAAAAAGGGAATACTTTTGACTTGCAATTAGGAGAAGGATGATAGCTCACTATCTCTTCCCCAGATAAGGTTTGCCTGGAATTGAGAGAAACAGTTGGAAAGAAAGTAAGAAAATTATACACTGCTGGGTTTCAGAGAATGGGCTTGTAATTTCCCCTTTTTCTGGGTTAGAACCCCTAAAGAGAGGGGTGGGCAGGTAGCTGGAAGAGCAGCTGAATTTCCCAATCTCCTGAGAGTGACAGAGACATTGGCTGAGAGATGGTTATTGGAGTTCCAGTGTCTAATGGGAGAAGATAAAGTGACAGACTGTCTATCAGTGCTATTGGGCTCTGCAGATGCCCCAGCCAATGCCAGTATGGCAGGGTATATATAGTGGAAATTTTGGTTGGGCTGGATTTCAGCAAAGGCAAGAGTGATAAAGCTGGGACAGAGGGCAAATGCCCTGACACCAACCCCATTCCAAGATAATACATAAGCACCTGGCCACCTGAGGAAAAAGTAGGAAGAAGAGGAGAAATTTCAAATGGACAGAGAGTAACCTGAAGTGGTGAATACACTAAGGTGAATTTGTTCACCTGGAGTTTTCTAGATTAAATTTTTCAATAGCAGGTGGATTGGGCTTGAACAGACAGTGTCTCTTCCCTCTTCTTGTGGCTAGCCAAACCTCTGTTTCTTCTTAGTTTTGATCCTACCCCATCAGGATGAGGGAGCTGTTCACCACATGCCTTTCAGGACTTGCAATATAAAGTAGGGGCATATGACCCAGGTTGGCTTTAACCCAAGTGACCTGTAACCTGGGAGTGGGAATGTGACCAAAAAGAGCCAATCAGAATCCTTTTGTAAAAGAGAAAGAATCTCTCTCTTTCCATGATCCAAGTGTCTATAATCATGAGGACCTTGAGTTACTGGATCTTTGCAACCACACACAGACACACACACACACACACACTCACACACACACACACAAAAAAACCTTCCTTAAAAGGAAGTTAACTCAGAGAAAGCAGCAGAGAAAGACAGAGAGAGGAGGAAAGATGATGCTCTTAGTTAAGCTCCTGGATCTAGCTATGCCTGAAGTCCAGATCATTCCTGGATTTTTAAATTGCCTGGAGAAATACATTTCCATTATTAACTGAGCCAATTCAAATCTGTCACTTGAAACCAGGAAGTCCTGATGGATACATCTTCCTGAAGCCCTGAATTTAAACAATTTCTAAGTACTATTATACAGAGAAAGCTAGATAAGGTAGCCTCACATGATCATTGTCCTAAGGAAAGATAATGTAAGGAACACTTCAACACAAGGATGGTTTAACATTTTGTTCTGTCTAGGGCTCCTTAAGTTAATGAAGGATATCAATTTAAAATGACCTTAAGTCAATTTTACCTGATTGATGATGGTTCTAGGCAATAGACTGAGCAAACCTAATGATGATTGACATTGGTAAAGGGGTAAAACACTCTGAGGGGTAAGATTTCTCTATTCAGGGAAGCATGCTGGGTTTTACTCCTGTATTAAGCTATTTGATGGCTTTGTTCCAGTTGGCTACCTGAAACAGTGTGTAGAAGATTCTGAGGTCCGGGCTCAACAGAAAAGTGGTCTTAGCTGATTCGTGATGTCTGTCATGGGAGTTGGAGGGGAAAATGTTAGGATCTATGCCAGATGTTCTTCTCTATTCCTGCCCTGGCTATAGAGTCTCATTCTCATATACAGAGATCCTGAGCAATGGCTTATACCAGGGACAGTGAAAAAAAAAATCTATTAGCTCCTGTTAGCTTCTACAATCAATGGAAATTTATGTGGGCAATATCTAACATTACAACCAAAATACTTAACCTTTCTTATGGAAAATTCTTACAAATTTCACTAAATTTAAATGGGTTCATGCTAGTGATATAGATCTCTTTAAACAGTTTAAGATGTGGGTGGGGTGAAGAGGAGAGAGTACATCCCACAGAGATGAGTAGCAATTATATTTAAATCAGCCATGAAATTATGTGGCTGGTTAAAAAACAACAGCAAAATTTCTGTCCAAAGTTTAGACAATGTATGCGGAAAATCACTCCATTTTGTATTTAGATTGATTTGGTTGACAACAGAAGGAGCAATGCAGTGTAAAATACCATAACTTTTACCACCCATCCATGAGTAATACACTGCTAAGATATAGCATATTTACAGTAAAAAGGAGTCTGGATTTGTCCCAATTAACCTTGTAACTAGATGTACTCCAGCGCTTATTAATGACAGTAATGAGATGCAGACAAGACAATGCATTAAACATCATTGGCATATAAATTAAATTCACATACAGTTTAAAAGGAATAGATACCTTTATGTACTGGACACGAAGGGAAATTATTAAGAAGCTATTTCATAAGAAAAAGCTAATTAGAAAGAAAATTCAATACTTTCTCTAGTGCTCATCTCCATCAATGTTGGAAACAAGTTTGACCACGAACTGAGAAATTGTTCCCATTGAAATTACTGTGCAAGGTATGAAATTAATTTTATGATTGTCCCAATGGAAGCTACAGTAGCTACAAATACTTATATGCCCATTATCATTTTCCTCTATATTGGCCTACATTTTAATTTGCTTAGGTTTCTATCTAAAGCTTATGAATAATTTAAAATAAATCTTCCTCTGTCTTCACAGCAAAATAGTAATAGGAGAACGAGATAGACATTTTGCTGTACACAGATTCCAAAATCAACAGCAAAAAAAAAAAAAATAGAAAAATGTACACTAAAAGATTGTTTTAAAAGATCATTTGTAAGACTGTATAATTAAAGGGTAGCTCAGTGTCCAACATTTAACAACATGACTCTTCCTCAGTACATTTTGTAATTAGCTAGAAGAATTCCAGGCAGGATTGGAGTATTCTAATGGTGTGTTTCAAAAGATTGCACCCCATATTTCAAAAGGAGAATCTAAGAATTCTTCAAGGCTAAAGAAAATTTGAAATTTGATTAGGACATTGACCTCACCTGACAATTATTAGAAAATATTACCATATTGAAAGCCTGAAAACAAAACTAGGTCTTTCCAATTGTCACAGGCTAATAACTACTGGTTTTTTCCTCCAGCTCTGATTAAAAGCCAGATCCAGTCTTATAACAACAGCAGCAAAAAAAAAAGGAGGGGGAGCTCCTCCCACTCACCTATGTAATAAACATCAAACAATCAGGTTAGCACCAACATTAAGTACAACGGTGTCAGAGCCACCATCAGAAATCAATCAAAGACATTTTTCCTTTGTGATTAAAAAAAAGTTTTTTTTTATTCACTGCAACTCAGAGAACCAAAGAGGAAAAGCAAGCTTCTAAACAAAAACAAAATTAGTAACAGCAGACCCATTGCCAAGGGCAACATGCACTTGACAGAAGATGTGATGATGACAGATGAGTCCTCATTCCTGGTCTAAATTTTTTCTACAAAATGAATTCATAATATCTTAAATATTACCAGCCATGCTTCACTCACCTTTGTTCTACAGAATGGAAGGGGGCTGTGTTGGCAGAAGTCAACAGGGTGTAATTTCCTCTATTTTTCCCCTTGGGAACCCCCCCATTTTACAGTTGACAGTAATTGCTATAGTTTTTCTCCCTCTTTCCAATTCTTTTCAGCTCTTCTCTATATTCATGGATATTTTTTCCTCTCCTCTTTGCTTCTGCTATAAAGTTGCAGTTAATCTAGTTTTGGCCATTTGGACCATGAATTTTTAACTGATTTGAAAAGGCTCTTAATCAAAAATCATATTTAATTTAGACATTTCTTTGAAAAATTATGTGTTTTCATAAAATTCAATTTAAGTGATTTCATCTTTTAATACTAAAAGTTGTCACGTAAGGTGAATGAGGTTCATTTTATAAAAGAATTACATGAGGTCCATTTTATAAATGAACTAGATGAGGTTCATTTTACAAATGAGAAAACAGATACAGAAAGGTTCCGTGATTTAACTGAGGTCACAATAAATACCTAATGTTGGTATAGTCTCTAAAATAGTTTAACAAACTATTTCCAGTTGTATTTTGGACTCTGATTTTAATTCTCTTATAACTTCATGGGAAAACCAGGTATTAGTTACCTTCACTTTTTAGATCAGATCAAGAAGAGTATTAACTTATCCAAGATCACAAAATAAGTGACAGTCTTGCTGAGTGCAAGTGTAGCCACCTTTGCAGGGGATGTCCTTTATTGTGATACTGTAATAGGTTGGTTATTTGTAAAAATATACATTCCTACTTTTATATTTGTTACTTTTATTTTTAGTTATTTTCTGCTAACTCTAAAATTAATAAACTAATCATTTTGGTAAAGTCTAGCATCTCATTATATTTTTAAGCTTTATGAATCTAGCAAGAAATGGGCCAGAGATTGTTTCTCAATACCATGTCATGGGATGAAATGAAGTGACCCATGATAATGGGTTTTTACATGTTGTGAACCAGAGCAAATCAGTTTTATACTTGTCAAAATTTGTGCCTCACACAAGACTTTACAAACTGTATAATGATCAGAAACTAGAGAGTTTCAGAGACCTCTTAATAGAAGAAAGTTATCTAAGACAAATGTAGGGCAGATATCAATAATTATTCTCATATTCTACTTATTAAACTCTTGTCTACAAAAGAATAGATACTCCCTTCTCCTACTTTTCCTTTGCCTGGTATGCTTCAGAACAGTTTTTAAAAGGACTAGCTAGAAAACAATATTGAGCCTTCAATCTTACTGTTTAGACAGACTGTAAAGGTAACAAAAGGTGCAATTAACAAAAAGGGCCTGCAAACTAATAATGGCAGAGCTATTTATTATTGAATTGTCTTTCTCTAATTTTAGAAACTGAAGAAACTTCATTTTCTATTGTCCATATTTTAATGAATGCCTATTATTTTCCCTAAATGGTGCCCTTTTTGACATGCTATTTATACACACAATTTCTGAAAATATATAGAATATGCATAGCAAGCAGAATCTCCACAAAATGTTTTGTAAGAAGTATTTGGGTCTCTTTTGTCTCAGGAATGTCTTGAGGACAAATATGTAGTTGTGCCCTCTTGGGGAAATTCCAGCCTTCAGTTTCTTTTTATGTAATTTTAATATATTTGATGTATTTTGATTACTCTGCATACATTTTCTGCTTCTACAATTAATTTGGCTTCTGTAGGACAGGCCTACAATACAACACTTCAGCTGGGTGTTGATTTCCTTCACCTGGTCCTTTTCAGGGTGACTTTGTACAAGTCCACTTGAGCTATTATACAAAGAGCAATTTTAGAAAATTTTCTACATAGAACTACCCACACAGAAATGTTTGTCTAGACTGAAACATAGCCTAAATGACTATTAAGGCAATAGAGAGTTCAGTTTGATATATAGGAAGAATAAACACGGAACACTGGAGCAGATTACTAAAAAAGGATATAAAGAATTTCCATTTGTGGATATCTCAATGTACAGTACTTACAAGAGGCTTTTCAGGATAGAAGCTTCAGAGCACCCCAGATATTTGACATTTCCTCCACTTGTTTGATATTTTGATTTCTTTATTTCTGGTTTCCTTAGGAAGTATAGATTTTAAAACTTATTTTAAGGATATTGTCTTAAGAATTGCCAATTCTGTGCTCAAACAAACAAAAAACCCCAATTATCTAGTTGAAGATGCTGCCATTCTTAAAGTCTGCTTGCTAGGCTTCATTTTTGACTTGAAATACCTTACCTTGCAGATGGTCAAACTGGGAATTAGAATGATTATTATTGTAATCACTGACAGAACTGAGACACAAGAATGTTGGCAATATGTTAAGCATAACTTTAGCCTCCTAACTGGAATATCTGATTTTATTCTAAACGTCACCAATTCTAGTTGTAGAAATGAGGCCCCTTGGAATTCTAAGTAGACTCCAACCTACCGACTATTTCCATCTTATCTCTGCTAAGTCACAGCAGTTCATTGCTTTGACATCAAAGCAGGGAAAGGAAATATTGTGTTAAAATACCATGAATGTGCTGTTGATCTGTGCTACTGATGTCCTCATCATAACCCAGAAAGCATGACTTACTTATATGTCATCTTTTAGCAAAGACTTCTACACCATTTGATATCCTATGAACAAAGCAACCACTTAGTAAACAGACCACTCTTTAGACATTCTAAATGTTCTTTTGAATTGATCACTTTGCATACTTATACTTTCCCCTAAGTTTAAAGAAAATAGAAATATCTAGGCATTTTTCTTTTCTATTTGTTTTAAAAACTATTTTACTAATTAAATATTTTGTTAAATGTACAATGTATTAAGAAAATATTAAACATATAATTTCAAGAAGGTTGTTGGCTTGTTGTGCTTAAACCAGGATGTACATATAACATAATGTGAGTTTGACTCCTACAATATATCACACTTAAAAATGTCTGTCTGATTACTTTGATATGACAAGTCCATGATGGTTAATATGTTTTTACATATTCAATTCATGAAATTTAACTGCTTTTACTTTCATCAGCATTGAATTACTCCTTTAAAAGCTTCCCCTCATTAACGTGAAAGGAAATTGAAAAGAAAAGTGAATAGAATGGATTGTGAGATCATTAAAAATTATTCAAAACCAGGAGGAAATGTCCTTCTTGCTTCTAAACAGCCAAAGTAGTTTTGTTACATATTTCATGTGTATATACATTTTTCATAATTATTAAAGCATAAGAAAAATCATTCTCATCATTGTACATATGCTGTGTGTATTAGTCCATTTTCATACTGCTATGCAGAAATACCTGAGGCTGCATAATTTATAAAGAAAGAGAAGTTTAGTGGACTCACAGTTCCACAAGGCTGGGGACGCCTCACAATCATGGTGGAAGGCAAAGGAGGAGCAAAGGCACATCTTACATGGCGGCAGGCAAGAGAGCATGTGCAGGGGAACTGCATTTTATAAAACTGCCAGTTCTTGTGAGGCTTATTCACTATCATGAGAACAGCACAGGAAAACCTGCCCCCATGATTCAATTACCTCCCACTGGGCTCCTCCCACAACACGTGGATCATGGGGGCTACAAATCAAGATGAAATTTGGCTGGGGACATAACCAAACCATATCAATAACGATACCCAGTTAACATCACAATAATTAAAAAATTTAAATGTCTAGAAATAAACAACAAAAAAATAGTTGTTGATTCTGCTATTATAAGTGAATATATTTATTGTTTCTCATCTAACTTTGTTGCTGTAGGTGGATGAAAGTTCTGTACTGAAATGTTCAAGAAGACTCTTTTGTAAATGAAATTTCTGTCCACAAATCAAGAACTAGTTCACTTATTTAAAATCCTTACCTCCAGAAACACTGAAATCTAAGCGAACTAAAACTAACTGTATCTGAAAAAGAAAATATAAAAACTTCATTTGAAAATGAAACTTAAATCTACGTCCCTTTTAGTCAAGATAACTTGGCAAAATTCTAGTCTCTGTTGGCTTTCAAGTGCAATATTTAGATCACCTTTATAGGCTGTACCAGTGCTATTTTATGTAGATTAATGATGGTCTTCAAAAGAATTTAAGTCTAATTGGTGAGGGTAAATAAAAGGATGATCAGTTGAGGTTAATAACGTCAATGCACTTGGCTTCTTGGATATAATAATGAATGAGACAGTGCTCTGGCCCACAGAAAATCTACAGCCTGTTGGGTGGTCATAACACAAATAGATTTATAGCATAAAGTAAAAGGTGCCAATTTCTTAGGGGTTTCAGAGAAAAGAGACAATATTATTGGAAGGTCATTGCTGGGCCTTGTCCTTCTGAATACAAGTCCCAGTAATACTTTCCAAAATCAATTTCATGATAAACACTTTTCATATCTATTTACTGCAGTAGGCAAATGGTTAAATTATAATGTCTTAAATTCATCATGTTGCTTTGTATTAAGCTATAGCCCAATCAAATTTAAGTGAAAGTAACAAATGACAAAAT
Organism: Plecturocebus donacophilus; assembly: GCA_004027715.1. NCBI lineage: Eukaryota > Metazoa > Chordata > Mammalia > Primates > Pitheciidae > Plecturocebus > Plecturocebus donacophilus. Next base: position 4,908 of record PVKP010000940.1, on the reverse strand, counting down.
TGTGGAGATTGAATTTTATTGCCACTTTACAATTCTCGTTGCCGTATTGAAGGTTTTAAAAAATCTTGCAGTAAAGGAATATGTTTAGCCTTCATTAATCCAGTGTTTCTCTAACCTGTCCATTTCTGAAACCCTTTTTTTCCTTCTCAAGTAAACTTATATTTAGGTCTCTTGGAGGTCATGTTCTAAATTCACCTTAAAAATAGACTAGTTACTTTATATTCTTAGTGCAGACTATCAATGTCTTATTAAATTTGTCTTTTAAACAGTATCTTAGGAGATGAAAAGCCTAAGAGCAATGATTAGACAGTAGAGGTAACTGACAGTCAAGGCATCAGGACCAAGGTGTTATCTTCACTTCTGCAGCTACAGAGTGAACACTATACCTGGTTTTCTAAAATAGGGCATTTAGCTTAGTGGAAGACAGGCTGTAGAATGGATTCACAAGCAGGGTCTAGGAAGGAGGGCAATATGGATGCCAACAGCATGAGGCAGATGGAGAGGTAACTAGACATTCAAAGTCCAGATGGAGAATAGTCCAGGGAGAAAATATTTTTCAATTCGAAAGTCTGAGGCTTGCAGATCAAAAGGACATAATGACACCAGGTTTAAATAACTATCTCATGGTAACAGTAGACCAGGGACTACTAAAGTGGAGAGGTGGCAGGGTGGGTGGGGCTAAAAGTTGGAAAACTGTTGGGTATTATGGTCACTACCTGGGTAATGAGATCAGTCATACCCCAAACCTCAGTATCACACAATATACCTGTGTGACAAACCTGCACATTTACCCCTTCAATCTAAAAGTTGAAATTATTTTTTAAAAATACATGAAAATGAATGAATGAATGAATCTATCTTGGACTCTGAGACTTTCTTTTTCTAATTCCCAAAGCCAGCAAAGATAATAAAAGCAGGAGTATATTTAAAAAATATTGGCCATTATTACTATATCAATTATGCTTTAATTTGATGTTTGGTTCCAAAGAGACTTAATGATACAGACCACCTCTCATTTTACAAAAGAGGAAACCAAACATGGGGGAGGTTAAATGACATGGATAAGGCCACACAGTTACTTGGAGCCAGTGTTTCAAACAAAATACATGTCTACACATTCCATGATCAAAATATTTAAAGTTTTTCTCTAATTCTTTTTTTTTTAGCAAAGCCTTTGTCTTCTCAGACTTTTCTTCTTTCTCAAGTGACTTTTGATCTGTATGAAAAAAAGTTGTGTAATAAGGTTTTTAAGTCATTTTATGAAATTAATCTAAAAGAAAATTAAAATATCATTTCCAAAATCTTGTACCCATATGGAATGCAATCAATTTATTAAATAAAATATATTTTTAGGAAAATATCACAAAATAAAGTAATGGTTGGTATCAATAATATGTTGAGTCATTAGCATACAGTCCCATGGCAAATTTCTCAATTGCATGATAGTATAATTTTGCTGTGTACCCACCCAAATCTCATCTTGAGTTGTACTCCCATAATTCCCATGTGTTGTGGGAGGCACCCAGTGGGAGCTAATTTGAATCATGGGTGTGGTTTTCCCCATACTGTTCTCATGGTAGTGAATAAGTCTCACTAGATCTGATGGTTTTTTCAGGGGTTTCCCCTTTTGCATCTTCCTCATTTTCTCTTGCTGCCACCATGTAAGAAGTGTCTTTTGCCTCCTGCCATGATTCTGAGGCCTCCCCAGCCATGTGGAACTGTATGTCCGATTGGACCTCTGTTCTTCCCAGTCTCAGATATTCTCTTTTGGCAGCTTGAAAATGGATAAATACAGAAAATTGGTATCAGTAGAGTGGGGCATTGCTGAAAAGATACCTGAAAATGTGGAAGTGACTTTGGAACTGGGTAACAGGCAGAGGTTGGAACAGTTTGGAGGGCTCAGAAGAAGATGGGAAAATGTGGAAAAATTTGGAATTTACTAGAGACTGGTTGAATGGCTTTGATCAAAAGCCTGATAGTGATATGGACAATAAGGTTGAGGCTGAGGTTGTCTCAGATGGCGATGAGGAACTTGTTGGGAACTGGAGCAAAGGTTACTCTTGTTATGTTTTAACAAAGAGACTGGGGGCATTTTGCCCCCCGCCCTAGAGATCTTTGTGGATCTTTGAACCTGAGAGAGATGATTTAGGGCATCTGGTGGAAGAAATTTCTAAGTAGAAAATAATTCAAGAGGTGACTGGCCTGGGTGCTGTTAAAGGCATTCAGTTTTAAAAGGGAAGCAGAGCATAAAAGTCCAGAAAATGTGCAGCCTGACAATGTGATAAAAAATTAAAACTCATTTTTTGAGAAGAAATTCAAGCTTGTTGCAGATATTTGCATGAACAATGAGGAGCTCAATGTTAATCCCCAAGAAAATGGAAAAAATGTCTCCAGTCCGTGTCAGAGGTCTTCATGGCAGCCCCTCCCATCACAGGCTCATAGACCTAGGAGAAAATGGTTTCGTGGGTAGGGTCCCTGTGCTGTGTGCAGCCTAGGAACTTGATGCCCTGTATTCCCAGCCACTTCAGCTGTGGTTGAAAGAGGCCAATGTAGAGTTTGGGCCATGGCTTCAGAGGGTGCAAGTCTCAAGCATTGGCAGCTTCCATGTGGTGTTGAGCCTGTGAGTTCACAGACATCAAGAACCTGGGTTTGGGAACCTCTGCCTAGATTTCAGAAGGTGTATGGACATGCCTAGATGCCCAGGCTGAAGTTTGCTGCAGAGTCAAGGCTCTCATGGAGAACCTTTGCTAAGACAGTGGGGAAGGGAAATGTGGGGTCAGAGGCCCCACACAGAGTCTCTACTGGGACACTACCTAGTGGAGCTGTGAGAAGAGGGCCACTATCCTCCAAAAACCAGAAGGGTAGGTCCACCTACAGCTTGCACCATTTACCTGGAAAAACTGCAAATGCTCAATGTCAGTCCAAAGCACTCAAAGCAGCTGGCAGGGAGCTGTACCCTGGATAGCCACAGGAGCAGAGCTGCTCAAGATCATGGGAACCCACCTCCATGTACATGACATGGATGTGAGCCATGAAGTCAAAAGAGATCATTTTGAAGCTTTAAAATTTCACTGCCCCACAGGATTTTGGACTTGGATGGGCCCTATACCCCTTTGTTTTGGCCAATTTATTTTATTTGGAATAGCTGTATTTACCCAATCCCTGTGCCTCCATTGTACCTGGGAAGTAAATAGCTTGCTTTTGATTTCACAGTTTCATTGGTGGAAGGGTCTTGCCTTGTCTCAGAAGAGACTTTGGACTGTGGACTTTTGGGTTAATGCTGAAATGAGTTAAGACTTTGGGGAACTGTTGGGAAGATTTTGAAATATGAGGACATGAGATTTGGAGGTGCAAGGTGTAGAATAATATGGGTTGGCTGTATCCTCACCCAAATCTCATTTTAAATTTTACTCCCATAATTCCCATGTGTTGTGGGAGGGATCTGGTGGTGTATAATTTGAGTCACGGGGGTGGTTTCTCCCATAGTGTTCTCATGGTAGAGAATAAGTCTCACAAGATCCGATGGTTTTTGATTTTGCATCTTCCTCATTTTCTCTTGTCAACAGCATGTAAGAAGTGCCTTTCACCTCCCACCATGATTCTGAGGCCTCCACAGCCACATGGAAATGTAACTTTAATTAAACCTCTTTTTCTTCCTAGACTTGGGTATGTCTTTATCAGCAGGATAAAAACTGACCAATACATGTGATTATTTATGTTCGGTGTTTCAGTGTTACACAGCCTACTATCTTACTCATTGTTTTCTAATTGTCCCATCTACTGTCTGTCTTTTACTGCCTTTTGGGAATGGTTGTTCCTTCTTAGAATTCCAATTAATCTCCTCCATTAGCTCATTAGCTTTTTAAGCTATACTTATTTGCTTTACATTTTAATGGTTGTTCTAGGATTACCATACACATCATCTTCAGCTTATCATTGTCTGCATTTAAATATTGCATCATGTATAATGTAAAACTTCCCATTTGTCTTCTATCATCCTTTGTGCTTTTGTTCCATAATTTTATTTCTACGTATGCTATAAGCTTCCTAATATGTTGTTGCTATTTTTACTTTAGGCAGTCAACTATCTTTTTAAAAAATGTTTAAAACCAAGAAATCAAAGTCTTTTAAATTTTTCCATGTATTTACCATGTCTGGGCTCCTTTAACATTTCTTGAAGTACAGGTCTGTTGGCACAAATCTCTCAGATTTTGTCTAAAACCTATAGTACTTTCATTTTTAAAGAATATTTTCATTGGATATGGGATTCTAAGTTAATTGTATGAGGTTTTTCCATTGTCTCCTGGTTAGAATCATTTCTGATGAGAAGTTAGTAGTAGTTCTTATTTTCGTTTTCCTGTATTTGTTTATTTATTTTAATTGACAAAAATTGGATATATTTATCATGTGCAACATGATATTTTGAAATATGTATACACTGTGGAATGGCTAAATAAAACTAATTAACATAAGCAGTAGCTTACATACTTATTTCTTTTTGTGATGAGATCACTTAATATTTATTCCTCTAGCAATTTTCAAGAATACAATACATTGTTACTAACTATAGTCACCATATTTACAATAGATTCCCTGTATTGGATACGTCTTTTTCTCTGGCATCAATTAAAATTTTTCTCTTTATTATCAATTTTCAAAAATTTGATTATAATTGGATATAATTGATATAGTTTTCTTTTTATTTATCCTACACATTATTCATTGAGCTTCTTGGCTATGTGCGCTTATAGTCTCATAAAATGTGAACAAATTTTGACCATTATTTCTTTAAATACTTTTTCTGTCTTCTACTCTCTCCTCCCCTTCTGGAATCTGGCTACATGCAGATTTGACTGCCTGGTATTGTCCCACAAGTTACTAAGTCTCTGTTTATTATCTTCAAGTTTT